>JAXQKE010000337.1:0-22599 GCA_037042355.1 Candida sp. Y128-05E | reverse complement strand
TTCCAACGACAATGTATTTGAAGGTTGTATGACATGTTGAAAATTAACAAAAGTATTAGTATACTAACCGTAACTAGAGTGATATTAACAAGTTTAATGAAACTGAAACACCATTATAAAAACGATTCAGCTATTATTAAATGAACAAAGTCCAAATATTACCAATGGCTCTGAACGAATGCACAGGACTATATTACAAGTAAGGTCAATGTCATTACAGGTGAAATTGCAAGCGCAATAGCAATTGCACTACCATGTGTTTCTTAAACGACGACGGGAAAACATAACATGATTTATAGTTTTACTGCAAGAGATGAAATAATCCTTCAGAGCCCAGGTCCTACCGTTCAGCCCCCCAATTGTATTACCCGTTCTATACAAATTAATAATATTATTCACCCAGTGCAAAATTATCATAATAAATAAACTTTTGAAATTTAACTGAATTCAGACTTTTTGTGTTGCAATTTGACGCATGTAAAAAAATAAAATTTACCACATTTTTTGCTCTAGGGATAATTTTTTCGGGCATAACCATAACAATGAGTAACTATTGAGTCGATAATCTTGCTTCTAAAAATATTACTTTTAGGGAGAAACTTATCATGAACCCACTAAATGACTACAGGGTAAGGACGTTTATTCTGATCTGAGCTATCGAACGATTACCTGTCAAGCAGTGACGGTGGCGGTTAAAATTAGCGAACCAGCCTACCAGCCAGGTCTGCCAGTAAACCGTAATTCTAGCGAGCTATTTTTACACCAGGCAGCTATAGCAAACCACTCCCCCATGTAGACCTCCACCAACCACCCTGTAGTCACATCCCCTTTCACACGGGGACTTTGTAGATTGCTACTGGCTGAATTTAAGCCTTGCGAAAATATATGTTCAGTCTACAGGAGTGAGAAGCAATTCCACAGGGTTGACATTGCCGTTGCACTGACACCAGCGTGGGTAGAGAGACGACGTCAATGATCGTCTAGGTCATGATTTGATAGCACCAGCGGAATATTCTAGAGATAAATTGGCAAAGTTGCCACTACTGTAGATGACTAATATATCACACCATTGCGACAAAATTTTTGCGGTAAAATTTTCACCAGTACAATTACATGTGGTACCACCAACAAATTCACCGATGAAGAAGAAACCTAAATAGCAACTTAGCACATCATCTTACATGTACTCTAAAAAAAGCCTGGTGATCAAACTGAAACAGCCATGCAGCAAAAAAAACAAATCGGGAAATAATCTAGTCTAAACTTTACCAAGACCTCGAAGGAATCTTATTGCCATCTTAATGCAATTGGTTTGTTGGTGCTGGAGAAACTGTTTTGAGGATTGTGGGTGAAGAGATTGATCTCTGGTGAGTAGTATCATATTGCAAGGGGTTATGACGTCTACAGGTAAACAAACAATGTTTAATATTAACCTTTAAATCGTGAATTGATTCTAAAAATATGAAAAAATAATCTTGAACAAAAGAAATACCAAAAAATAAAGAAAAAAATATTCAAAAACAAAAATAATCCTGGTGAATTTTAAAATAGATACATCACACTGGCAAATGTAAATTATAAAAGAATTGGAAAATCCCAGAAACAATTTTTTCTTTTCTTCTATAACAAAATGCAATTCTCCACTCTCGCTTTAATCGCTACTTCTTTAGCCTCAGCTTCTGCTGCTTACACCAACGGTACTTCTACCGTCACTGACATTGCTACCACTGTCATCACTGTCACTTCTTGTGCTGACAACAAATGTACTGAAGTCCCAGTCACCACCGGTTTAACCACCGTCACTGAAAACGAAACCGTTTACACCACCTACTGTCCATTAACTGATGCTCCAGTTACCACCGCTGCCAACGCTACCACCGTTGCTAACGTTGAAACCACTGTTGTTACCATCACTTCTTGTGCCGACAACAAATGTACTGAAGTCCCAGTTACCACCGGTGTCACCACTGTTACTGAAAACGAAACCGTTTACACCACTTACTGTCCATTACCAGAAACCTCCGCTGCTGTTCCAACCACTGAAGCTCCAGTTGAAACCACCCCAGTTGTTGTTGCCCCATCTTCTGAAGCTGCTGTTGAAACCCCAGTCACTGAAGCTCCAGTTGAATCTACTGCTGCTCCAACCACTGAAGCCCCAGTTGAAACCACTGCTGCTCCATCCACTGAAGCTGCTGTCACCACCCCAACCACTGTTGCCGGTCAATCTACCGTCGAATCTGCTGCCCCAACTGTCTCCGTTGCTGAAAACAACGCTGCCGGTTTAGCTGTTCCAGTTGTTGCTGGTTTAGTTGGTTTAGTTGCTCAATTAATCTAAGTATTCTTAGTTTAGTTTCTCAATTATTCTAAATATTCGGTTTATAGATATGGTTTAATATAGGTAAAAGTAAAAATCAAACTGTAAGATAGATCGGAATCGTGTGTATTCTACGTGTATTATTAGTATGGTCGATCTTAAAGATTATCATTTAGATCAGGAGTTATAGTCTATATCTTATTCAATCTAGACAGTGCCCCTTTGAGAAACGCTTGGGTTCTACCCGGTGAAAAGTTTTAAATACCTCGAGAAAATAATAAATTTTCTCACATTCTCTACGCAGAGTTATTTTAGTAGATTTAGAGTTTTGGGTCGGTCCAATTTTGGTTTGTATTGTTACTAGAACGTGTAGGTCATTGTTAGATTGTATATGTGTTGGATATTGCTCAATTGGATATGGTTTTGATTATTGCTGGTGTTTATTTTTCCGTTTACATCCTGTTTCAGGTGGAAATTTCACCTTTCAATCGCAGTAGGCATTGTTCTCACATCGATCTAGATGGTGTACGTAATATTACCTCAAACGCAATTTAAGGCTTGGAAGATGTGAAATTCATCGAGGGAATCACAGGAATCGACTCATGTATTTCCTCATTCGATTTTATTTCAACATAATAATGGTTATGAGCATGCACAATTTTGTCCATTTTTGCCTTCGGGATTTGAACCAATGTCCGTACGATAATATTGAGCAATTGTTATAGTAACAAAAATTAGTTCCACTCATCTACTCTACCCTCCCATCGACTTTTCCCTTAGAGGTTGCCGAGATTCAATAATTAATCCACTGGCAATATTTTCAAACCACGAAGCTAAGATCCTATTTTTCACAGTTCTGGAAAATATTATCAAAAATAATTCTGGTACTTTTGAGTAAAATTGGAAGGGGTTAGTAAGATATCGAATGGTATTGAGGAAAGATGAGTGGCGGAACAATTAGGGGATTAATTAGCCGGGAATAATGTACACAAAGCCAATCAAAAAAATAATAATTAAATAATATTCCTCACCGAGATGGGCCGAGAGGTTTATGATAGAAAATATTGACTTGCAACCTCAGCAGTTATTTCGCCTAGGGAGTAGCTCAAGCATGTATGGAATAATATTCCCAGACCACCTCTTAGTAACAATTCAATAGTCCTTTGCAAATATCATGAATAGTATCCTAGCGAGTTAGATTTAAGATTAATACGTATAATATGACATACCATAAATCATTCGAGGTTTCAATGTACATTGCCGCTGATCTCAAGGCCGATCAATTGATCAGCATTATCCTATCACTGCTTTTCTTTACTACAATGCTTTCCAAGAAGTATAAATCAGTGAAATCGTCGCTACGAATAGATAATAGCATTTCAGCCTCGCTGCCAAAAGTTGATTAAGGTCAAACCAATGTTGTATTATACCCATGATAATTTGCAACAAATATAATGCGGGAATAATGCCAGTAAATATATCATCTTCATAATTATCAACAGTAGTTTAGCCGATACAACAGCGAACCTGAAAAGTACATGGCCACTATAGATATGCAAGGTAAAACAAAAACATTCCCAGAGATATTTATATTAACCAAACTAAGTTACCAAATGCCATCATTAACGAATGCATCATTCTACAACATCATTAATAGGAACACATTCTAATAGAATTGGCATTAATCCATGCTTAATTCAACATAATTCATCAAACTGGCAACAGAGAATAGCAGCCGTTTGAATTAATGCGGTAAGTTGATTTAAACGCCCTGGAGTAGCATCAACTTTAATACCCAATGAAGGCAAATGACATCATTTCCAGTTAACCCAAGGTTAACTAGTGAAATAACGACGTTCTGATTCACTAATTCAATGTCAATTTTCAGATTAACACACCTCAGTCACCTTGCTAATACAACCAATACTACTTCTAATCAACCGCCAAGAGAACTGATGTACCAATCATGCTGATAAATCGTTAAAGAATAGCCGAAGTGAACTATCAAGTGAACTTTTCCAAATCGGATATATCTTCAGTCGTAACTATGAACGATATAATCAAACTTGACATCGATTAGTGATTTCAAAAAATGCTCGTAACTCTCTATCATTTTATGACTCCAGTGTACAGAGTGTATCCCACCAGAAGTTGTTATTTCCATAGCAACCGAGAAAACTAGCACATATCCGTCGTATTCAATTTCACAATGTATTGAATCTCCAAGAAAACACCCAATAGATATGAAACTTCCCCTCAGACACTTCGGATATACCCCGATATCAGATCGTGGTTAGATTCTAATTACGGATAAGTCAATTATGACTAACCAATCACCCACTTTCATGTTCTTGAAACAATCTAATTGAAGAGATTGAAAGCATGAATCTCTCACTCCATCTTGTTGAACTCAACTGATCATTTTCTAGTAGATTGTAATAACAAAGCTCCACATTTCCGCTTTCCCAATTGATTCATACACCCCCTAAAATGTTGAATTTACAACTTTGATTTCCGCAGGCACCGGAAAAATCCAGTATATATCCGATACTACGGAAACTCTAAAGCGCAAACCAAAACGCCATAGACGGTAGTTACGGGAACTGATAGTGGAATTCCCCCACCGCCCCCACCACCACCAAACTTTAATCTCAAGATCAGGCCATCATTCGATCTATGGCCTGAGTCGTATGCATGTTTCATCTGTGGATTTTGTCTCAGCCACACGACTTCTTAAATAGTAAACATATCCTAGCCATGAAAACTGATATTGTGGAATAACCATACATTTTCACACCATAGTGTTCTAACAAAGATTACTCACAGCAACTAGAGTTATAGAATCGTCTTTTCAGTTTTTTTAGGTGATCATTTTGAATAAATAGTTCATTGGTGGATTTCAAGATCTTTGATTTCCGCAACTTCGTCCTACCATTTGAAATTTTGTCCTCGCTGCGCAATTGGATGAGCCGGAATTCAGGGGGATAATTGTTTGGAATGAAGGCGAATGGAAGTGGGGGTTCACTAACAAAAGTTTTTCACAATGGTTAGACGAAGGTATGAATGCCATTTCCATGATTTGTATACCATTTTGAATAATTAGTGCTCAAAAATATATCTAAGTGTTCGTGTTTTTGACAGGTGGAAAATAATCGTATATTGGTTGCAATTGTTAGATTGGAACTGTTATTTAGGGTGGTATACTGGTGTTTACGTAGCTATACCCTACATGAATGTACCGTTAATTCTTGTTGAATTCACCTACACAATACTATATCGGATATCTAGATTTAGATGATGGTATTCGCATCACGATTGATTTTGACTGAATATTAATATGAATATTCGATATCCAGCCCATAATCCTATATACTCTACTGCATTATCGTACATCGAACCTTGATTTACTTACACATTAACATTCTAAACTAAGCCTAACGTCTAATATTGTAGCATAATTAAGCCGATTGAATACATACTTAAATACATCTTAAGGTGTGTGTGTATGAATATTTTTCTACGCCAATAGTAATATTGCAGTGATATCACGCGAGACTACTGCATTGACCCGAGACCAAGTATCATCATCATCATCATCATCATCATGTAAGATCAGGTCGAGAATCGGTCCAACAGGGTCGAATAATTTGTTCAAGCCTTAGTTTATTCTTCACCCCATTAGACAAATCATAAGTATATTACAGGACCCATATCCCCGCATTACATACTCAAATATTCCAGTAAACTGGTGGTACTATCATTACTACCACATAATCACGGAAAAATTTGATCGCAGGAAGAGACCCAGCATGAACTAAATATGAATTTGAATTAGCAATCTTTTTGTTGGCACCCAATTTCAAATGACTGTTTGATTTGCTTTCAGCTGCATATTTCTCAATAATCATCATCACCTAATAAAATATCTTCAAATCCTGAATTATCATCTTGAATTGATCCAACCATTTTATTAAAATCCTGGGAATATTTGTAACTGTTAAATTCAGTGATTCCATATACTTTAATTGAATTCATCGTGACAACTTCTTGGTTTGTGCTTTCAAATTCTAAATAAATATCCTTAGCAGGAATTTTCATATTAACCAAACTTATTGGCACTTTCAAATGAACCAACTGAGGATTATCTACTATCATACTTTTGATTTTGAAAAATTTCCTGAGATATTTCGATTGGTTTGAAGTTGTGGTATCTAGTTTAAATTTGGTGATGTATTGTTTCAATTCATCAACTTGCTTATAATCACTTGGTTTAACATACAATGAAACCAGTTTCAAATTGGTGTTTTTGATAAAAATATCGCTAATTATGATTGGGGAAAAGAGTCGAATACCGATGGAACATTGGTTCGACTGACATTGCCATGCTCGATCCAATAACACATTATTAGCATTATTGACAGGTTGGGAGTTGGTACCGAAATAGTCGAACCACCCAGTAAACAATTTGGAAATTGATTTTCCCTGATTATTCATATTCAAGTTAGTTAAGAACCCGAGAATCCGTGCCCCCATATTATAATCGCTATAATTGATCTTCACCAGACCTTTGTTGAATATGTCTAACAATTCATTTAAGAAGATTTCATCGGTAGTTTTCTTGATATGAATCGACGATGTATCATTGATATTTAAATTGTCAATGAAATCATTGATTTTTTCGTATATCTGCTGGTTATTCTCCTGGAGTTTGGTATTGATCAACTCTTCAATCTTGGATTTATTTATCTTGGTGGTGGAAGTAGCATTGCTAATAGGTTGATATGGTTCACTTCCCTTTGACTTTTGATAATTATCAATAAATTTGAATAAATAATTATGGAATTCTTCAATGAAATGGATTTTGTTATCCTTAATGTAGACTGGAATATATTGGGGTAAACTATCAATCAAGTTTTTCAATATTTTATCTTGCAAGTTATCCAAACCATCAGTCATGAGTGTTAGTTTATCCAACTTTGCCTGCAAATCATGTAATTTCGATGAATCAATTGGTAGATTATCTAGTTGTGATTGAAGTTGTGTATAATCGGGGATATTATCAAATTTTGTTTGCAAATTGGCAAATTTATTCTGTAAATCCTGGAAATATGATTGCTGAGAATCCACATTATGTGAAATATATTTCAAGTCCGATTTGATTTGATCATATTCGTGTTTATGAACAATACTTTTTTCTAATTTATCAATTTTGAAATCTATGGCGTTGAATTTGTGATTTATTAGAACATCATCGACTTTAACGCTCAGAATAAAAGGATATATCAAATAACCCAAGGTTAGTATAAATCCAACCAAAGTTATATAAAAATATACCTTGTAAGTTTGCCAGACATCCTTTTCAATCCTAATTTCCGTTTCCAGCTCATCTCGACTCAATGGCCGTATATTCTCTTTGTAATACTTTGCTTGTTCAAACAAGGCTCTATTAGGATCAGCATCTCGCTTCTTACGTTCAGTATCTCGATTCACCCAATGTTCATTTCGATTCACCCGATTAGTATCGGCATTTCGACTCCAATTAGGTTCATCTCGATTTCCATTTAAAAGATTATCTACCTTTTCAATTATCGGATCAGGTTCACTCATTGTAGCATCGGATTCATATTCTCGTTCATCATAGTCATCATCTATTAGACCATGTCGAGCGCTCTCTCGACTATATGCTTCGAACTCTTCTCGTATTGCAGGAATAGGTTCTACAGGAGTATACCACACCTCCCTCATTTGATCTTCAACAGTGTGAGCTCGAGGTAAAGGCTGAGCTCTACCAACTGACTTGTGTATGTGGATGGATGCATCATCGTCTGTGTCACCATTGACTGTGGGTACCTTTGGAAACCCCACCATTATTAGTATTACACTATGTGTTTACTACTGTATTGATTTTTACCTACGCGTTTTGAATAAAGACGATTTGACTAGAGACAATGGAGACAGTGATGAATCTACAATATGGAAATACAAATTAGAGAACTGAAAATTCTGTGGACAATTAGACAGACAGAAGTAGAAGTTTACACGTATAACTGTTCATAAATAAATATCTTAGTTTAGAAATAAATATAATTAAGTATAAACTAATAATAATGAGCATATCTTTCAGTTCAGAACACCAAGCTAACCAAGGATCCAGCAATAGACCCTACGTACGCACCAACAACTAAAGTAATTGGCCATTGTTGCCATGGTCTGTCCCAGTCCAAAGGAATAGGAATAACACCAAACCAAGTACCAATAAGGGCCATTAAACTAGCAGATAACACTGGGTTGGCAAAGATAGTTTTATAAATCTTGTCTATTTGAAACAATTGAGTAAACTGGTTGAAATCAAACTTGAAGATTACTAACAATGGATTGAAGGCAATCATGGATAAATGTAAACATAATAACCCTGTTTCCAAGTTGTAACTTAAAAAGGGAGCTCCAAATAAGACTAAGAGAACGTATAATGGAATGGCAAGGAGTATAGATACGAGTATACTACTTGCTATCAACAAGGGTACGTTTGAAGTATCCTTCTTTTTCTTTTTCAAGTTCAACAAAATAATATAATCATATCCTATTTGAATAGGAATTAAAGTGAGGAAACTTTTGAGTAATACTCCAGTAATATCTTCAAGCAATCCTAGTTGGAACATCCCAACTAATACTAGCAAATTATGAATGGGAATAGCTAACAATTTATTTTTGAATTGAGGAAGGTTCGATTGTTGGTCATTTTGTTTAGTATCATCAACACCTTCCTGTTTGGTGGTATCAGTAGCATCAGCAAGATGTTTCTCAAAAGACACAGACTTGCGCTTAGGTTTTGCCATTGTATCTTTGTATGTTTGATCTCCACTATATTTTCCAATTAAACTACGATTTCCTACCAGTGCGACTGAAAATTAATATTTATTCTACTATAATACAGAATTCTATAAATTGTTAGATACATGTTCAAATTCAATCAAATCCTTCCATATATCTTGGTAATTGTTCCCACTGACCTTACTAGCCAAATTCCGTTTTCTTTCATCACTTAATTTCATAAATGAACGTAACACTTCATAATCTAATAATGGTTTCACATTAGTCTCATTATATGCCAACAGTAATCCTCCAAATCGGTTCAAACGTGGGTTTAATCCACAATAATGATACTCTTTATCAATCAACTGTTGCTGCAATATGTACATTCTTCGGTATGTGTTTTCTTGTACTGGGAAAACAGTAAAGAAAGACCCATCGGTAGTAGATCCGACACTTTGGAAACTATCACTTATCTTCTTTTCTAATTCCCGTAATTCATAATTGAAGCTTTCTTCGACGCTTGGTATTGACACCAAATTAGTCACATATGAATTGGTGGAAAAACTGGCCTTGTTTAATAATCGTTGCCCATTCAAAGACGCAGGGTCTTCAGGATCATACTTAACTAGATGTAACGTACCATTGTTATCAGCAATTAATATAAAGATTTCCTCATCTCGTACAATAAAATCAGCACAATTGACATCAACCGATTGCAAATCCTTACCCAACATTATCATTCTAAATGGTTCAGCATCAAAACCAAGCAACCACACAGATTTAAGTGAATCCCCCAATAATATTAAATTACCAAAACTTTTGGCTTCCGATACATACACTGCAGTATCATAGAACGCCACGGGCACAACACCATCATCTTTGATATCACGTACAATCACTTTTTGACCCTGGGTTGCTAATAACCTCCCACTCACCTCGGTGATGGCAGTAACAGCACCTCGTGAATCTTCCTGGAAAACTTCTTTGAACTTATGATTGGTTTCGGGTCTACCTGGTTCAGGGATAATATCAATAACTTCATAGATTTTGAACGATCCTAAGGCCACCAAATCTTCCATTCTATATTTACCCGTTCCAATGACAATAAACTCTTTATTATTCTTCAACTTCTTATTCGTTGTACCCACATCCAATTTCATCGATTTCACATTCATCCCAATCTCATTGTCAGTCAATTCAATAGTATCGATCACCGACCAATTGAATGGAGATATTAATTTAATTGATCCAGAAAAAGCCATTGCCGCAGGTTTCTCGGGATCAGTTCCGACTATAGGATTTCCATCCTCATCAATCGCCTTATATGGAACCTCGTTACATGTTGATATCACAAAAGTATTGGTTTTCTCATGATATGCTATAGATTTAATCAGCTCGCCAATATCGATCTTCTTCATTGGCCAAGTGTTTTCATAGCTAAAATCCAATGGCAATTCACAAATTCTGGCATTCTTTTTATTGTCAAGAAATACCAACCCATTTTTTATCTTATGATCATTATATGGAGCAGCAGATAAGGCGGCAATCTTTGTAAATTTATACACACGCGGTATCGAATGTACACTTTTCAATATAAGATATGGAATCACACCCGTGACAAAAATACTGGTGTATCCATTCAAATCAGGGAAATACACCAACCTTCTCTCAATCGCAGTTCCCGTGGGGTATGCATTGTCTGGTGCCCCCGTAATTGGAATATCCTTCTCTTTGACGAATTTATAATTCTCCCCATCGAAAAATAATTTATACATTATCACCTCCCCACCAATCGTCAAGATTGTTAAATATTCTTCCTTATGATGAGCATCCCCGATTTCATTGAAAATTACTTGTTTGATAAAAGGATCTGGGTAAATCTGTTTTGGTTCAAAGAAACCTAAAGTTAAATGTTCAGTAAACTTTTCAACATCGTTCAATTGATAACATCTTTGGTTATGGAATCTATTAAATGCAACTATTCTATTGTCACCTGTAACTAAAACGAAAGTTTTCAGTTTTGGACCCATATCCTTTTCGTCAGGCACTGCAGTTCCTGATTTCTCCGAGTGTCTTCGTTTGCTACCTCGATTATTAACAATCAAACTAACATCTTTCAGCACCGCATTCAACAAATATGAATTTGTGATATAACCGGTGGTAATAATGGTGTCGTTCAATATCTTTGGAATCTCTAGTTTACTGTAAGTCTGGTTATAGGTATTAATCGATAAAATCAACACCTCCCCACTAGACAAAAATACCATTAAGAATTCATCTCGCAAGTAACTGTTAATAATTTCATCGTCCTTGATTTCTTCGGTGATACTCAACTTCTTTTTGAACGAATTTGTGTATAATACAATCAGTTTTGGTGTGATTTGTAAGATATACTTACCATTATTCAACTCGTGCATCCCGATTGTCGATTCATTGTTGATAAAATCTTTTGAATTCAATCTAGCATACGATTTTTCAATCTGGAAGATTTCCGATTTCGAATTAATGTCATCAGATGTAATCAAGAACTTCTTGTTGATGGTCCACATTCGATTGATCTCAGAAAAACTTAAAGATGAAGATATTATCGGTTGAATTGTTGGGGTTATGATATTCAATTTAGTTGACTTATGAGTACCAGCATTCGCAAAAATTGAAATTTCTTTATAATTGGGATTGATTAATTTTGATTTGATTTTTTCGGTGGAATAGAACCCTAGGGTGAATGTTGAAACAGGGCCATTATTCAAAAGTTCATCGTGTTTGATCAATTCTAAATTCGATTTATTGATGACATTTGTTTCTTTATCTTCTTCATCGTCGTATAAATCTTCATCGGCATCATCGTCATCGCTTTCATCTTCCTGTACATCTTGTATTTGCTTTTTCAGTTTGAGTTCATCTTGATATTTATACTGAATCAATTGTGAGTTCCCATTTCTGTTGGCAAGAAATAATAAATTATGATCTAGAGTAGCCACTTCACCTGGAAATGCGATTGAAATGTCGTTAGTCGAAGTTTCATCTATAGGATCAATGGCCACTTTTTTAATAGACTTGCCATCGACTTCGAAGTTTATATAATAGAATTTCCCATTAGTTAATGATAATAACACACGATGATCATTTGGGATTTGGGTAATTGAACAACCTTCTAAACGTAAGTTTAAGTCGGTCTGATCGACGTAAGCTTTAATTGATGCAGTGATATTTGAAGTATACTTATTGACAGCGATTCTCCTTGTGATTCCCCCATTATCGACGTGGATTATTTCATTACAACCCAATAAGATACACCCGTTTAAAGGTGCATTCAATGGAATCACTTGGTCAATATCATAAGGTAAATTATCAACTTTGAAAACAGGAACTGTAGTTTTTGTCGCTAAATCAAACGTCAAGACAATGAATTGAATATTATCTTTAACTTTAGGTAAAGTACCCGCCCAAGCATAAGTGTTCTGAGAAAGAACACCCAACGTCGGTTCTTGATAATTGTACAAGAATTTCATATCGATGATAGTGCCGATGGAACTATCCAAGCTCGAACCATGCATGATGAAACTAGGATCAAAAATATCCAATTGGTCCACACGTTTCCTGGCTTTTCTAGGTTTGATTTCATCGTCATCAGACATGTCGGCATCGTCGTCATCCTCATCTTGCAAACCTTCCAATGGTAATATTGCCAATATATTTTTGAATCTCATACAAACACAGGAATAATAGCTAGGCTCTACTATGACATCTGTTTTGGATAACTTCTCGTAAGTAGTATTTTCAATAGATTTTTCATAGTAATGGAGTGATACGGTGGAAATGGTATTGTATTGATGGTCCCATTTGATTATGGAAAATTTAGCAAATTTTGTCGATACAATAAGATAATCCAACATTGGATTCTCCACAGTTCTCAATGACTTCAAGTCTGTAATTAAACCATGTAAACGGAACTGCGCTATCAATTTCAATTTGTATTGAGGTTTTGTTGATTTATTGGAGGTGATGATTACAGTTTCAAAGATTTGTAACAAAGACGCTTTCCCAACAATCAAATGCTTCTGCGTGGGCGAGATGAAATTACAACCAACACAGTTGCTCACTCGAGTTGGTTCTATAATCTCATTATAAGCGTCCATCTTAAGCTCAAGAATGAAGATCTCCAATAGTTAAGATTTTTCACAATCTATGCGCACACAAATAATCAAAGCTAAAACAAATTCTACAATGTTATTTTAATATGAATAATATACTTTATAATATATATATATAGAAGAAGTAAATAAAGTATTATAAACTATGCCCAACAATAGTAATACGCCCGTTTTCAAAAATCAAATTTTTATTATGCCATTGTTATAATTTATAACATCATAAAGACAATGGCCGAAAGTAAACCAATGACACCAGACTGCTTGATCGAACCAGCAGCCCCTTCATATGTGGAAATGTTTATAGAAGTAGTGCTTGCTGATTGGATGGAGACAGATTGGGTGGTAGCAAGTTTTGGAGTTTCTGTAGTGATATTTTCAATCACATTGACAGTGGTGGAAGTTGGTGGTTGTTTCACGGATTCAGTGGTTGATTGTGCTGCAACAGTGGTTGGAGTAGTTTCAGTTGTAGCTGGAACATTTTCGCCAGCTGTAGCTGGAGTAGTTTCTTCAGTAGTAGCTGGAGTGGTTTCAACTGGAGTAGTTTCAACTGGAGTAGTTTCAACAGAGGTAGTTTCAACTGGAGTAGTTTCAGTAGTAACAGGAGTAGACTCAGCAACTGGAGAAGTGGATTCAGCTTCAATACTGGTCTTAGAAGTAGTTTCTGGAGTAGTTTCAGTCAAAGGACAGTAAGTAGTATAGGTGGTGGAATCTTCAGTGATACAAGTGACACCGGTGGTGACAGCAGTGGTATGGCATTTGTCTTGGTCACAAGAAGTGATAGTAATAACAGTAGTGCTTCCTTTGGTTTCAGTAGTTTCTGGAACGTTGGTAGTAGAAGTAGTAGTTGGGATTGGAGCCCAAGTAGTGATGGTGGAAGAATCTTCAGTAATTAAAGTAACACCGGTGGTGACAGCAGAAGTTTGACATTTATCTTGGTCACAAGAAGTGATGGTAATGACAGTGGTACCCAAAGCAGTTTCAGTAGTATCAGATTTGAAAGTGGATGAGACTGTAGTAGTTGACTCACGAGTTTCGGTACCGACTGAAGATGTAGTTGGTTCAGCACTTTCGGTGATGTCACTGACAAAAGTAGTCAAGACCCCATCGATGTACGAAGTGTATGTAGCTTTAGAGACGATATCAGTAGTGGTGTAACATCCATTGGCGTCACAAATAGTACGGGTAGCTTTAGTAGTGTCAGTAGCAGTTGCGGTATCAATGGAAGTTCTCGTTACCAATCTTCTTGAGGAGGTAGAATTGGTAGCTATAGCAGATACATTAGTGGAATTGACTCCAATGACAGTATTAGATACAGATGATGGAAGTATGGTAGCAGAAGCAGATACATCGGTGGAATTGACTCCAAGGACAGTATTAGGTACAGATGATGGAAGTATAGTAGCAGAAGCAGATACATCGGTGGAATTGACTCCAAGGACAGTATTAGATACAGATGATGGAAGTATGGTAGCAGAAGCATCGGAGCTGATCGGGAGGATAGTGGTAGAGCCGGAAACATCCGAGCTTGAAGTCGAGTTAGATTCAGAAGCAACTGTATTAATAGTTGAATTTGAGTATACAAATGCACTTGGAGCGACATTGTCACTAGAAGCAGCCAAAGCTGTTGACGCAAGGAGTATTATTGATGACAATTGCATGGTATAAGTTGTGTGTGTGTGTTTTTTGGTATGTAATGAATTTATTAGACTAATATTAAAAGAAATAGTTGAATATTTATAGATCACTGATGGTCATCTACACTGCCTGGGCATCAACACTCAGTGCTGAACTTAAACCCATATTCAATCATCCAGCTGGAGATGAACCTGGTCAAGACCCCAGATTGAGATCAAACAGCCAGCGATCCTGCATACTACTGAAATAGATTTCAGCCCTGGTGATTGAGGTGGTAATAATATATATTATTTGCTGCGCAGTAAGATAGTTGTTAATAGAAGGGTGGTATTGTGGTGTCATTCCTCGGTAACAATATGAAGGTATTTACAATGTTATCGACAATGATGCTTGCATTTTTTTGCATCATCGATGCCGCAGCAGCGGCCATTGATGATATAGCAGATCTAGGCAAAACAGCATACACATTGATCTATTTCTATTCGGAGAGTTGTGGGTATTGTCGAGCGTTTGATTCCGATTTCGAGAATCTTAGTTTATTATTTAGAGATAATACCAATCTACAAATAATTAAAGTGAATTCCCCACAAAATAACCAGCTTAGTAAATTATTTAACGTCAATCAATATCCTACTATTAGTTTATTAGAATATAGTGTGAAAAAGATCACCACTTATCAAGGAAATCGCGATTTGCAATCACTTATAGATTTCTTGAAAGTGCATACTAACGAGAAGCCTGATTATAATTTTGCTGGTAAAATAACCACATTAAATAATGATAATTACCACACTAATCTCCACCAGAGATTAGTGGTATTTGTTGCAGAGTATTTACCTGAATGGAATAATTATCAATTACCTACACATTTTATTCATAAAATAAAAGATGTAAATGTGGGGATAGTTGATTTACAAGATAATGTTACTGATATATTAGCGTATTATCAATTATCGCAATTCCCAGTAATGGTATATTTTGAGAATGAAAGAAATTTTAAGAAACTAGTAGTAGATGTGTTGGATGAAAATAAAGTAAGAAAGTTTATTGAAAGTATATCCAATCCAGAGGATTGGATATATGATTACACATATACTCCAATTGTCTCTGATTATGAAGATGACTCTGAGTATGATTCTGATTCTGATTCTGATTACTATCATGATGAATTATAATGTATGTTCCTGTATATTAACACGTGACATTTTTTTAAAGTTTACTTGTTCCGTTGTCTATTTTTCAATCTTTGATACCAATACCAATTTACTTATTTTACCAGATGAACTTGTTCAGATTACTAGGGGATCTTTCCCACTTAGCTAGTATTTTCATATTACTTTATTCCATTGAACAAAACAGATCCATCAATGGATTGTCTTTGAAAACTCAGGTGTTATACGTTCTAGTATACCTTACCAGGTACTCCAATTTGTTCTTCAAATTTTATTCATTATATAACACTGTATTGAAGATATTCTTCATTGGATCATCTATCTATACCGTGTATTTGATGACAAACAAATACCAGAAAACTATCAAGGAACATGTTGATACTTTCCCTATCCAATACTTACTTGGTGGTTCCTTAGTTTTGGGAATATTATTTGCTCAGAAATATACTCCATTCGAAGTCCTTTGGTCTTTCTCTCTTTGGTTGGAAGCAGTGGCCATTTTACCCCAATTGTTCATTTTGCAAAGAACTGGTGAAGCTGAAAATATCACCACCCATTATATCTTTGCCTTGGGATTGTACAGGGCCTTGTATATCCCCAATTGGATCTACAGATACTTTGCTGAAGATTATTTCGATTACAATTCGGTTTTGGCAGGATTAGTGCAAACTGCCATCTATTCCGATTTCTTTTATATTTATTATACCAAGATTATGAAGGGTAAGAAGTTTGAATTACCTGTATAGACTGCGTACGAATATAATATAATATGAATATAAATATGAAGCAATTTGTACGTTATGATCTGTAGGGAAGATTTACAAAATCTAGTTTATAGGAACCGGAAATAAATTAAAATCATGGGGGAGTTGATCAAATACCTAATTTGCATTCAACATTAACCCTATAAAATCTAAAAATACAAAGTAATCTAATACAGAATACAAGATTAAGTTTAAATGGCGGAGGTTTAACTTTGTATAAGAATCTACACTTTTTATAGAAGATGAAAAAGTATTATATTTAATGAATAAATCACCTGGTAAATAAGAAATTTGAATTACCAGTGACGTATTTAAGAGTATAAATTTCATATAATATAAATACAAATGTATATTTTGACCACCTACTCCTAATGGCGTTTCATGGATACTACTCCATTTTAACACCATCCTTAGTGACAATCAATATACATACATATTGATTTACCAGTATAGAATATACGTGAACAAATACAAATGAAAATGATACAATTGTATATTTTGACTACCTACACATAAACGCGCATTCATGGTAATATTCAGCTCTAGCACGTTCCTTAGTGAAATATATATTTATATGCATAGGATGAGCTACTTCTAATCACGTTTCAAAGGATAATATTCGGTTCTGACCCCGTCTTTAGTGACAATCATAATTTCCAACCCGTCCCCTACTTGGATATGTCTTTCAGTTGCCGAGGAAAATGCATCTTTGACCAATTCCAACACTTCTTCTAACGATAAAAACCTTATAGGTTTTTTTATTTTGCCCTCACCATCGGGATTATCAATATATTGGTTTTTGAAATTGACCTGGTTATCTAAGAAAGGCATGATAAGGGAGGCAGCGGCACCACCGGCACGACATTGTTCTCGTTCATACGATCCTACTGGATCGTAGGAGTATACTGCACCTTTACCTTCTTCATCTAAACCGGCAATTAGGGTCGACACATAATATGGAAAGAAACGTTTACCATACAACAAATGTTGTATGTATCTAGCAGCCGACTGTATGGACAATTTAGTATTTGAATTATCAAACTTGTACCATTTCAATTGAGTTTTGAATCTATCAATTAACGCAGCACCATCAGCAGCAAACCCGTTGGCGGTCATGACAATATCATCACCAACATTAAAGATCTTTGGTTCGTATCTAGAGTTAATAGAGTATCCTGAAACTTGTCTAGTATCCCCAGCCAACACGGCAAAGTCTTCACCAGCAATCCCTAATACAGTACCACCATTGTCAGTGTATGGGTTGAATCTATGTTCAATGGGTACTTCTGTTTTCTCGTTGGAATACTCCGAAGCTACTGTAGTTCTACTCATTATGATTTGTAGATCTGTTGCAACAATTGGTTCCTAGTTGTATTGCCACCCCAAAGAAACCACCATCAAAAGTCGCAAAATCAAAAGGAGTGTATACAAAAACAAAATGAAAATTAATTTAGACTTTTATAGTTAGCTATAACCACTAATAAATACTATAAACACTAATATTACAATATATACAATAGATTAATAAGTAAGATAATAAGTATGCAAAACAAAAAAATAATTAATTATTCATTTTTTATAACTTTTTTTTTACAACACTCTTTTTCTCACTTTTCTCTAAATAGGATTAGAGGAAGATTGTTGGATTCTACCAATATAAGATTTAGAAATGACATTCCATGATCTCATATATTTCTCTAAACATTGATTCACACAGAAATCTTCTTGTCCATTTAAACTAGTACTAGGTTGTTGTATACATTTATCAAAACAATTTTCAGTGATTTTCGAGACTAATTCTGTAGCATTGGCTATAGCCAATTCTTGGGCTATAGATTCTTGGATTTCAGATTTGATTTTTTGGGAGTTACTTGTAACTGCTGCTGGTGCAGCAGCAGCATCAGTAGGAGTAGAGGTACCAAAGAATGCCATTGTTAGTTATAGTTATAGTTTATAGTTCGTTTATTCTCTTATTCTTTTTTGAAAAATCGCATTTTACCCGGAACATCAGATTTCGCAACTATCAAATGGGAATCTAACACAATAGACTTAGCACGTTAAGATCACTTCATACACCATCGTCATTGTTTGGTTTTCCCATTTTTATTGGTTTATTAGTGACTAATGCCGGATACCTTACCCCAGGGTGAAAGCGCCCATTTGTTTGTGCTTATACATGGATTATGGGGCAGTCCCAAACATATGTTAACTATAGAAGGCTTGATTCAAGATTTACTTCCTCCTGTTTCTCAGGAAAAAATTGTCACTTTACGTCCTTCCAGTTTCTCCTTCTGGAGAACTTACGATGGTATTGAAATTAATGCTAAGAGGGTTATAAGTGAAATCTTTTATGAAATAGAAACATTGAAGAAGGATGGTACCCATGTGAAAAAGATTAGTGTTATGGGGTACTCCCTCGGAGGATTGATTGCACGTAACGTAGTGGGGCTTTTACACGAATTAGGAGTATTTAATACTATACAACCCGTTTTCTTTACCACATTTGCTACCCCACATGTCGGGGTCGAGTTTTTCAAACCAAACGCTTTTGATTATGCTGCCAACCACTTGGGGAAATACCTTTTTGGTAAAACCGGTTTGGAATTGTTCATTGCCGATGGCGAACAACTACTCGTAAAAATGTCTGATCCTGCCGACATTTACATGCAAGGTTTGTCCCGTTTCCAAAAACATCTTCTCCTCGCCAATATCAAATACGACCGTTCGGTGGCTTTTTTCACCTCATTCATCACCGAGTACTCCCCATTTGAAGATTTGGGGGTCATAAAAATCAAATACATCCGCGACTTGCCCCGGGCTACTATAGGTAAAGTCCCAATCCGACCCAAATTCGTCGATTTGCAACGATCGAAAAAGTTAACAAGTACCAAGGGGTTTGTGGGGAATGTACAAGAACAAACGTCGTATATTCGCTCGAATAAATATGTACGTTACTTGGTAATCGCATTGTTGATTTGTTTCTTCTTGCCGATATGGATTCCCCTTGTGTTGACTACAACGTTCTTTGTGTCGCTCTATAGTATCGCCAAAATCACAGTGCTCGCTTCAATCGATACGGAGCGTCATTGGCAGAAAATTGAAGGTACCGTCTATGGAAACTTACCTGTCGATGCGTCGAACGCCCAAATTGGATCAGATAATAGAGTCAGAACCAGGAAATTATCTCGAAGTGGCAGTTTCAAAGGCGAGTCCTCGAAATTGGTCGACAGTACCATGGACGTCTTGATGTATGAAGAACAACGATTGTCAGGCCAGGATTCTTCTGTATTTGGCCAATCGACTGATAATTTAGTAGATGCCGCAGAAAGTTTGGCCCAAATAAACGAACTGGACTCGGAAACCGACGTGGAAGATGATCGCTATTATGTCATCAATAGTAAAACTTACGATTTCAATTTACGTGAGAATGATAAAGTTGCGGAAGCAAGTATACAGTATCTACAAAATGTCGAAGAATCGACATACCCACTTTTCAATTCCAAATCTAAATTGAAGTTAGATGCTACTAAAACACAAATTGTCCAGAATTTGAACCAATTGGATTGGATCAAAATTCCAGTGTACATTGATGCCTGGAATTCCCACGATGGGTTGGTAGCTCGTCGTGGACCCACAACCAACCCCAAGGGAACGTCCAGTGTTGGTTTGTACTGTTCAATCTTGCGTAACCATTTGAAAGGCAAGCAAGATTGAAGGTTTGCGTTTGCCATTTCGCACACTAGAAAAAATAGAAAAGCAACCTTAAATATTTATATAGAGATAAAACATTGTTTTTGGTGTACAGGGTGTTTATGGAATAAATTATTAGTGAAGAATCCAGTTTTACTTATAGATATGTTCAGTAGTTCATTCAGACGAACCGTTGGTTCATCAATTGGATTGGCCAGAAGTAGGTTCTTCCACCACGCGATACCGAAATCAAAGCTCTTGATGCAATCACCTCGGTATATTGGTTCAGGAGTCTTAGGGTTGGCTGTATCTGGATATATCCTTTCAGATACAATAATCAAGAATGAAGTGCATGCTATCGATACGTCAATCCATGAATTAGTACCCGATGAAAGAGCAGAGACTTATGAAATGGGGTTGTACCAAGCTTCCCAGAATGAAGAGAAGGCTCAATTCAATGCATACAGAGAAGAGCGCTTGCAAAATGGTAATATAATATCGAGGTTTCTTTATTTCCTTCGATTTTCAGTTGAAGATTATCTAATAGATCCGCTAATTACATTTACTCGATTCATGGAATTGTCGTTTATATTTGTCCCCGTGCTATTATTATCGCCAATGTGCTGGTTTGGTAGGAAAGATAAACACTCACAAGTGAGAATCAGATCAGGAGCTAAACTCTGGTTCAGATTGATGAGAAAAGCAGCCGAACTCGCAGGTGCATCATTCATCAAATTAGGTCAATGGGCTGCTTCCAGAACTGATATATTTCCCAAAGAAATGTGCGATGAATTGGGCCAATTGAATTCAAATGCTAAAGCCCATTCTCTAGTGGCAACCAAGAAAATTATTAGTGAAAGTTTTGGGAATATGCCATTCGAAGAAATATTTGATGAATTTCAGGAAACACCCTTGGGAGTAGGGGCCATTGCCCAGGTTTATATTGGTAAATTATCCGAAGCGGCATTGACAAAGGTGAAAAGTTTAGATGAAACTGAACGTGAATTACATGCTATATCCTCCAACGAAGATTTCTTTGAGAAATTCCTCGTTACAGAACATTCAGACCCCCTCACATCAAACCAACAAGTGGCAATCAAAGTTTTGCACCCTAAAGTGGAAATAAAAATTAATCGTGATTTGAAAATCATGGCGTTTTTCGCTAAAACTATCGATATGATCCCCACCATGGAATGGTTATCTCTTCCCGATGAAGTAGAACAGTTTGGAATTTTAATGAGATTACAATTAGACTTGAGAATCGAAGCATTAAACTTAGCCAAATTTAGACACAATTTCAAACATCGACTAGATATTCATTTCCCTAAACCGTATTCGAATTTTACCACTCGAGCAGTGTTGGTGGAGGAGTTCATGCATGCCATCCCCATGAGTAAATTATTATCTTTGGAAGATAATTTTGGTAAGAATTTATCCAAAGAAGTTTCCGATAAAGGTTTGGATGCGTTTTTGAAAATGTTAATTTTGGATAATTTTGTTCATGCTGATTTACACCCTGGTAATATGATGATTAGATTTTATAGAAACGAATTGTACAAACATTCAAAGGAGTACAAAATTGTCAAATCAAGCAATGAACAGGAAACTAACAAGATTACTGATGAATTGTTGGCATTGGGTAACGATTCTCAAGCATGGTGTGACAAATTAGCTGAATTGTATCGTGAAGGATACCATGCTGAAATCTGCTTTTTGGATGCTGGTTTAATCACCGAATTAAACCATGAAGATCGAGTCAATTTCATTGATTTATTTAAAGCATTATCGGAATTTGATGGATACAAAGCCGGTGAATTAATGGTGGAACGATCAAGAACTCCAGAAACGGCAATAGACAAAGAAGTGTTTGCATTGAAAGTGGAGAAATTAGTCGATAGAATGAAGGAAAGAACATTTACATTAGGGAATATCAGTATTGGTGATTTATTAGATCAAGTTTTGGGGATGGTTAGAAGCCATCATGTTAGAATGGAAGGAGATTTCATCACGGTGATTGTGGCAATATTACTATTAGAAGGAATAGGAAGACAATTAGA
>JAXQKE010000336.1:0-22845 GCA_037042355.1 Candida sp. Y128-05E | reverse complement strand
TTGACCAATAAAACTACTTCATCGTCTGTGTCAAATGAAACATAACCTCGCTCTTTGTCAGTTTGAGATAATAGATACTCAAGTAATTCGTCAACGATTGATCTTATCTTTGGGATGGATGGATACTTCTTTACACCTGGCTCGTTATGGATTCCCATTCCAATCTCAACTTCTTCAGCAGAAAGCGATTCCTCATTGTGTCTACCTGGTACTGAACAGTGTTCCAAGCTTGCTCCTATAGTCACTAAGTTATCAATTACCTTTTGACAAGTCGTTGCAACCTCTGATAACGAAGCTCCAGTTTTTGCCTTAGCACCAGCAATTTTATGAACTAATGTAGTGCCCGCTAATCCCCTTCTTCCCACAAGCCCATTTTTTGTTCTACCGACTGCAACATCATCTGCAACAATCAACAACTCCACGTTCAAACCGTCCGCTTTGGCGCGTTCTGCTGCTAAACCAAAATGCAAAATGTCACCAGTATAATTTTTGACGATAATGAGATACCCGCTATCTGATTTAATACTTCTAATACCACTAATTATTTGTTTTGCTGAAGGAGAAGCAAAGACATTTCCCACAACAGCAACATCTAATAAACAGTCACCTACAAGACCAGCGTGGGTTGGTTCATGTCCTGATCCTCCTCCTGAAACAACGACTACTTTGTTTGGTTTGGTATTCGTATTATAAACGACTCTGGTGTCTTCAATTAATCCCAAAGCAGCGTTGGAAGCACAAAGTGCTTTCAAATGCAATAACACAAGATCTTCGTTAGAGTAGTCCCAATGCTTTAAAGCTGACATCTTCTGATTATTCAACTTAATTGATAGTCATAGCAACAGCAAATCTACATGGCTATTTAAGTAGTGATCGATTAATTTGTGGATTGATACTAATGAATTCATTTTAGCGCCTAATTCTATACCCACCACTGATTATCCGACATGTTAGCGATGATAAACTTCTCCACGAGTCCAAACAGTAAAGACCCTGATTGTCGCGTAGGTCGTCGCATTTTTTGCAAACGAAATTACCCGATGTTAAGCGCAATTTTCCCCAACAATCGCTAATAAAATTATTATCTTGGCAAACAAAATGCAATTCTCTTGTATGGTCGTTCCCCATCTATATTTTATATCAGCTGGATCGATATAAACATCTATAATCAATCACCTCGTGTAAAATCCCTGCTCCGTTATGGTTGATTCTATGTTATGGCATCATTTCAATTATCTGTGATTATGAATATGATTGAGGTTTAGGATGGGTCAATAGCTTGTAAAGGACGCTTACTAATATCACCTGTTTCAGTCCGCAACACGCTAAGCGGTAATGATCTTACTTCTTGATGCCAATCTAGTGTTAGGTGGTATTCTGCTATTAGTCATCTTCAAAACTATAAATTGGAGTAACTCTGCTACTGTGACATAACTAATAACTAATACAAGTAAGTAATGACAAATCTTCGAAATTCAACTGTTATACTTAGTGGATCCATCAATAGAGGTGAATTGACTAGAATTGTTGTATCAGAAAAGCCCACCATCAATGCAAACCAAATGCTAATCAAGGCTATTGCCTACGCAGCTAATCCAACTGATTGGAAACATGCGGTATTTGGCTGGGGTGGTGAAGGTGCTATTGCCGGGTCGGACGTAAGTGGAACTGTGGAACAAATAGGATCAAATGTGTATGGATTCGATATTGATGATATTGTGTCATCTTTCATGCATGGGAACTCGTCTAGTGACAGGGGTGCTTTCAGTGATTATGTTGTTGTCGATCCCATAACCACACTCAAATATCCCAAAGATGCGTTCAAGTCCACCCCACTCGAAGTTGGCTTGCATTCAGCAGACTTTATTAACACTTTTGAAGGTGCAGCTTCTGTAACTTTGGGACTTGCTACTCTTGGGTTATCGTTTCATCACAATTTATCCATCAAAGCAAACAATAGAGAAAATAATTCCAAGTTCATCTTACTTTGGGGTTGCGGTACCACAACCGGGGTTTTGGCAATACAAATTGCAAAACTTGTTTATGGCTTAAAGGTTATTACAACAGCTTCACCAAAGCACCATGAGTTTTTAAAATCATTGGGTGCCGATGTAGTTTTTGATTATCGAGATCCTGATGTGGTGTTCAAAATTCAGCAGGTTGGAGGTCCAAATATCCCATATGCATTAGATATGGTTTCAACTGATACATCATTTCAATGTGTCTATGATGCTACAGCTAAAACTGATGATGTGAGCTTAGATAACTTGGGGTTCTTAACATCGGATAACATCAAAACCGTCAAATCAAGAAAAGTTAGGTTCGAGAGAACATTGGTTAATTCAGTAACTGGAGAGAATTCAAATTATAGCGGTATTCAATTTGATTCGTACCCAGAATTGGTGAACGATTTTGAAGAGTTTTGGCACAAAACTTTCCCACCTTTCTTATCAAAGTTTAAACATCCAAATTTGATAGTTTTGAAAGACGGTTTGGAATCTGTGAATGATGCTTTAGAGCTTTTGAGAGATAACAAGGTAAGCGGTCAAAAAATTGTTTTCAGAAGATGAGAATTGGATTTATGTAATGTAATTTCTACCATTTATCCAGATATTTATATACTGATTCTGTAAAATTATACATTTATGTCCTATGCAATTATACATTAATTATACATTATGTTATATTATAGATTAAATGTTACTTCTATTGAGCAACATATCTGCTGGTTCTAGTACCTTTCGTCGTTTTCTATTCGACGCCATCTCAGCAGATAGTATATGCTTTGGGATTTTTGATTTGTTTGGTGAAGTTCGTATTGGTGACTTGTGAATTGGAGAAAGACCGTTGGGGTGCTCAAGTATGGGTGTATTAGTGAGAGCTGTCGATCCTAGGTTCATCCCATCAGTGATAGTTTGAGATTCTAATACTGTATTATTTTTGAGTGATTGCAATGTCTCGCATAAATCTTTCAAGGAATTGGGCACTGCGTCATCGTTCAATCTATCTCGAATCCTAATTGTCTCGGGGACTTTTAGTTCTTCAATGGAAAGTTCTGACTGCGCTTTTAGATCCCTTAATTTCAGAAGTTTGGATTCGATTTCTGGTTTGGCTATTCCCCCAATATGTTCAGCACTTTTGATAATTTTTGAAATATCCTCCATTGAATTTTGTTGCTCCTCTAACAACTTTTTATTCTCTGAGTTAACTAACTCATTCCCAAAATTTGACATAGATCCGGTTGAAAGAGAGTGTAATTTTGCATCATAATCAGTCACAACTGTTACAATTGCTTCTAATGCATTTTTTCTGAATTCTAGACGCTCTTGCTCCAATTTTGCTTTATGTTTTTCAGCTAACTTTTCATTCATTTTAAATTCAAATTTCATTAGACCAGATTCGGCAATATCTTCCTGAAGACTTATCATTGTTCCTTCAAAAAATGATCCTAACTGCTGGTATACCAGGTTGAAATTTGCAAAAGCAGTTTTTAATTCGATAGAAGAGTGGTCGTACCAATCTGTTTTTATGCTCTCAACATTTTTCGTTATTGCTAATTTGAACAGTTCAACGCTGTGCAGCAAAGTTGAGTTATACGAATCCACCAACTCACACGAGTCTTCAGTCTGTCTGAGAACCTTGTTCAATATACTTTTTACTGTCGAATGTGATTGTTCTGCATGATCGTTGATCAACTTTGTTAATAATTCAACTTTGGATTGACTTTGTAGCACACTTTCATTTAATTTGAAGATTTCTTCGTTCTTATCTTGAATCTGTCTGTCCTTCATTTCTAATTGGGTCTTCATAGTTGCGCTTTCATTTACCGCAACCTTAAGTTTCTTTGTAACTTTATCATTCACCAAATTTAGTTCATTAATATCATGATATAGTATTTTGTTCTTCTCCAATTCTCCATCTAGTTCTGCACAGGTGCCTTTCAACTTTTGATCTAGTTGATCAATTTTGTTTAATAAGTCTTCTCGTATAATGTCATTCTTGTGTTTGAAAACCTCAAAGTCTTCCCCCTTCGCAGTCAACAGTTCTATTAACAATTTTGCTTCAGTTAGTTCAGTTTTTAACGAAGCATTTTCCTCTGTCAATTGGGAATAATTTTCTTCGGAAATATATATTCCATTTTTTGACCTAGCAGCAATAAGATCAAGATTTTTAGTTGCTATTTCGGCGGACAAACTTTTAACAAGAGTTCGTTTTAGGAATATTTCACTTTCACGGCCTGATTGCGGTAAATTTTTAATATTCTTTGCTTTACAAGCATAATCTAGAGCAGAAATTGTTTCTTCCACGTTCAACTTTGCTGGGGAAATTGTGGTTATTAGTGCTGTTTTAGTTGAACCTCCTAAAGAATCCTGTAATAGTCGTGTTAATTTTGATTCTCTATATGGCACATGACTTGTAGACGTTGAAACGCTTAATGAGTTAATAACTCTTCCTAAAGTGAGTAAACTTTGGTTTATTGATCCTGCTTCTTTTGCACGTTGATTTATGGCACCAGATTTGGATATATTTTCTGACCCGGCCAAATCAACCAAATTCATTTTGGAGAATAAGTATTTGCCTTCTGCAGACTGTTTGTAGAGTAATATTGTAAATATCGCATGACTTCTTGAACTAACATCATTGATTCTGGTTGATGCCGTTTTTCTCTTTGCAAGGCCCCGTTTCAACAGTTCAAAAGCAGTTGGAAAATTTGGAATATGATCATACTTGAGATTTTGGATAACAGTTTTGCCATTATTCTCATACAATCTGAGTTTTTTCTCGTCGTCATCAGCCAACAAGTCCTTGAGCTCCTCATTATATAATTCAATATGCGAACACTTGACCACATAGTCATCTTGTTTATTCAAAGTTTGAAAAATCTCTCTCAACACACGAGGTATTATACCCGCTTTGTCAGTTAATATATCTTTATTAGCAGCGTTTTCTATTTCACCGCACATTGTATAAGTTTTACCAGTACCAGTCTGACCATAACTTAAAATTGTGACATTGTAACCATTCATAAAATCGTGAAACAAAGGTAACGTAACTCTTTCAAATATATCTCTTTGGTCTGCTTGACTTCCATATACTTGGTCTACCTTGTAAGTTTTAGTTTCATCGGTAAGTTTCATTCCATGTTGATTAGAGACAATCACATAAGCGTCATCGTCTGTAAATTTTTGAGTTGGCAATTCAACAACCACTTTTGAATTGGCACTAGTCTCCCTTTCATTTCGACCTCGACAACGTACTACAACTTGTACGTTTGACATACTGTCGATGATTAACCTAGGATTCAATATTATAGTTTTGAAATGTAAACAAACAATAATTTTTTAGTAAACAATAATATGCAGGATTAACTGGTAGCGCTGGTTTTATATAGAGAAGTGGAAGGAAGTGGCAGCAAATGGAGAGGACAACTACAGTAGAAGGATATTGGTATTATTGCTTATAACAGTATTAGACAACTTCAATTAACTTTTTATATATTATCAAAACAAAAGTATTTTGATCATGCGTCTCTGACTATATACCATGAATTGACTAACACATTGATTCAGCACAACAAACTATCCCACACTTAATCAAAGAAATCATCATCATCGTCTGAATCCATATTGTGTCTTCTGTCAAAAACAATTTCTGATTTAGCATTATTAACTTGAGCGTCTCTGGAAATACCATCCAAGATTTCAACAACATCCTTTTCAGATAACTTTCTGGTGATTTGGCCCATTTGGTATAATTTCATGATATATTGTTCAACAGAGTCTGCTCTTTCTGGTCTGACTATTCTGACTCTGCTTAATCTTTCCCTAGCTTCTACTTCAAGAAGTTGAGATAACATGGAAGATTTGACTTCATCTTGTTTAGTAGGAGGAGGTGCACCTGCACCCCCAGTGTTCTTTTGTAATTCATTCAATCTAGCTGCTCTAATAGCATTCAACTCTGCTTCATCCATCCTTTAACTAACTGTTATACTGTTAACTGTTGCTTTAATAAAAATGAAAAATGATTATATAATCCAATCTCTCTACAGTCAGAAAAAATGTCATCAACAAAATCAACCAGCCAAATTGAATCAGGAAAGGAAAGGAAAGAAGAAGACCAATGAGCAACAAACAAGCTAAGACTAATATCCTAAGGAAGTACAAGATTGTCTTCTTAGGTGACCAGAGTGGTATGTACAATTGAAAACTTATTAGAAAAGGATTGAAGGTATAACTATATAATTATCTATTTTGATAGAAACTCTGATTGATCATGATAGGGTAGTTAATATTCCAGGATAATGATTTATGGAAAATTTGGTTTATATTGGTGATAATTAGAATAGTCCTACTGTGGTTGAATTGACTTGTGTCAATGATTTTTAGTCTTTTCTTTTCATTTATTTTATGTGATCTACTTTCAATACTAACTTCTCTAGTGGGTAAGACTTCGTTAATTACAAGATTTATGTATGATACGTTTGATGAACAATATGCGGCTACCATTGGGATAGATTTCCTCTCGAAAACAATGTACCTCGATGATAATCGTACCATTAGATTACAATTATGGGACACTGCCGGACAAGAAAGATTCCGAAGTTTGATACCCTCATATATACGTGATTCGCATGTTGCTGTTATATGTTACGATATAACTAACAAAAAGTCTTTCAACAATTTGCACAAATGGATCAAAGATGTAAAACTAGAACGAGGTGACGATGTCATAATCGTCTTGGTGGGGACAAAATCCGATTTAGCCAATGATAAACGTCAAGTGACTGTTGAAGATGTAGAAGAGTTACATAAAGAGGTGAATTCAAAGTTTTTCATTGAAACTTCGACCAAGGCTAATCATAATGTTAAATTGTTATTCAAAAAAATTGCCCAATCTTTACCCGAATTCAATCAAGAAGGTGAAGAAGAAGTAGTGAAAAACCAACCAGAAACAGTTGACATCACTGTCGATCAGGAAGTCAAGGAATCTAGTTGTTGTTGATGCATTAAATAGAGTCTAGAATAGACACGGTAGATGTAGCATAGTCGAGACCAGGGAAAAGAAAAAGTTTTTTATTGTTGATTGGAGTAAACTTAATATATATATAATAACTGGACCCCCTTGTATTGTGTAACATCGAATGACCGCCCCAGGGGTGTAAAAATATCTCAGCTGATAATGCCATGTAAGGAACAAGGAGGTATTTTTCAAACACAATGGGAATGGTGGATACAATTGAGGAAAATGCATAGGAATCGTGGAATTAATGAAGGGGACGTATGTACAATGTCTATGCGATAGGGTGTAAATTTATGGTTCATGTATTATGGTTAAAGAGATGGAATAGTACCAAGATAAAGTCCGTTTAAAGTTGTAGGTGGTGGGTAAAGAAGCATTCGGTGGTTGGTAAGTGATCTGCCGAGGAGAGTGTGCATAGTCAGTAGAAGGTAATGTCTAGCCTTATGGTGGTGTGGGAGGGTAGGCTTTTTATTTTTGAGGCGTCGATCAAACAAGTCCATACGAATGAAAATCAGGTTTTTCGTGTCAGGGGGCGCTGGTAGGCAAGTGACAGAGAAAAGAAGAAAGTAGAAAGAAGGAAAGAAGTCATGGAAGAAGGATGGTAGGAAAGTGGTATTAATATGAAAGTGGTATTTACTAGGAAAGTATTACTAAGTGTGTATTAACTAATTAAGGAATGTCTTATAAAGAGTTGTCTGTTACCGATTGTTAAAGATAATTTCTAATGTCTCGGCTTTCCCAAAAAGGTTTTTATTTTATTTATTTTTTTGTGTAATATTTTTTTTTATTTTTTTTATTTTTTATTTTTTGTTGATGACGTAATCAACACAAAAAGTTTGTAAAATAACTCTTGGTTAAAATTAACAATAATAATAATAATAATAACCAGATAACTTTTAATCTTTTTCAATCGTTTTTCTCTGTTTGTTTACAGGAAAACAATTACTGGTTCTCTGTTAGTCTTTTGCCGCCGCTAGCATTCCCAGTCTCATATCTACTTTAAACCATTCCAGGTTCTCACAGTCTAGGTTCACATGATGACGGCAGTTAATAACCAGAACCCTTACCAAAATGAATTACACGATAAATCAAAAAAAGCCAAAGGACGAGTGTTCCAATGCACAGGATTTCCAGGATGTACAATGTCCTTCACTCGATCAGAACATTTGGCACGTCATAAACGAAAACATACGGGAGAACGGCCATTCACTTGTCCGTTTTGTTCTAAAAACTTCTCTCGTTTGGATAATCTAAGGCAACATAAACAAACAGTGCACGCTTATGAGACGTTCCTTACAAAGGAACAATTACCTCCAACACAAGCACACCCAACAACCCCGAATAATCCGCTATTCTCGGTTAACTATACTCACAATAATAATGAGAATAGTAATAATACCAATAGTACTAGTAATACTAATACAACGAACAACAACAATATCAACAATAATAATCATAATAGTAATATTAACGTTGATAACAATCCTAGCCCCAATCCAAATGGGCCCCATGTTCATTACCCCCATCAATATCTAGCGAATTCATTGATATCACCGCCTTCATCACAATCACCGCACTACCGGCAACATGCACATGCACATTCACATCCCCATCTCATTCAATCACAACATATACCTCCTCATTTTAATTATCTCCATCCACCACATTCTAGTATCAAATCGCAATCGTCCCCAGCTATACAGTCTGATTTCCGTCAACAGTTACCGCCCGTATTCCCAACTCCACAACATAATCTGAATCCACCAGCAATAATATACTCAGATTCTTCAATAAAGTCGATACAGCCAGGTCAGCCACTTGTTAGACCGCTGTCACAACCACTGCCATCAAATAATGAAAATGAAGACGAGACTAAAAGCAATTCTTCCACAAGTATACCGGCTCCACCTTCAAATATTAAACTTCCTGCTCATCAGCTCAAACAAAAACGAAGACCAAGACCATTGTCTTTACAACATTCATTTGTTAAGAGTAACGAGAATCTAATTTCCCCGTTAGTTAATGATAATTCTTTAAGTCCGGCAACATCTTCGGCTAGTCCTCCGTTGGTAACAGGTGGAAACTCTCCATATTTGACGAGCTATCCTTCATCAACACCCAACATTGTGTCACCTTTATCACCATTATTTCATCAATCTTTTAATCAAACGGTTAATAAATCTTCGAACTCGAGGTTATTATCCTTAAATAGTTCATTCAAAGTACCGGCCATTAATCAGGCACAACCTCCTACTAATTCAAGCTCTGCTTGGTTGAAAGACGTATTGAATGATGACAAGAAGACTAAAATAGTGGTCTCTCATGAATCAGATTCTGAAGATCGTGAACCTCTAAGAAAAAAATCTACTGGCTTACAATCTCCAACACTTGCCGGAACAAGCCTTTCTACAAACAAGATCGCTTACACTTCAAAGAAACCTACGATTAATAGTTTGTTGTCTCCATATGAATCGGATAAATTTGACGAAGATGGCTCTTCATCGAATAATTCCACCACGTCGACATTAGCACCAGTTCAAGAATAATGGATTCGATTAGCGCTTACGGTAGTTGCATATTAGTTTGGTGAGTACAATAGGTTTGCTGTTCCATCTTAGGGGACTTGGTAAACGGTTTGCTTTTTTTTTTGCTTGAATGCTGTATTAGGTGTGGTTGGGCACGGTAATTTGTAACTACATCTGTTTTGTTTACGATGATAATATTTCAATTCCCCATGTGCATTAGGCTTCGTATATTTTTATCTCGTCATATGTAATGAGCTGTCCATATTTCCGTTTTTGATTCAATGGGATACCAACAAAGGAGATCAATTTAGTTCGATTTAATAAGTTTTTAATCCTATTTAACAATTGGTGCAAGATTTATAGATATCAACATCTAATACAGGTATTCGCGCAAATTTCGTATCTCATTCTGTAGCATTTTAAGGTTTTACTTCGCATCTCCCCGAAACCTTTCACTTTAACTTTAAAAATTATTAACCTGATCAACTTGCAAGGTTGCATTTTAGAATAATTTGACCGATTTAGGCACCACGATTTATTGAGGTGGCACGTTGCTTGATCATGTTTTGATTTAATCTCAAAAAATAGATTTTATGGATTCATTGTTTTGGTGATTTTCACTCCATGAAATTGTTTTCCGTGTATTTTATTATCAAGATGATCAAACTAACTTCGAACCTTAATTCCCCAATTTCAGTTCTGGTCTCGCATTCAATATTTTTTCAGGAGCTGGACAGGTACCAATTTCACGGCAATTGATTCCGATTTGATTTCGCATTACCAACACAACACGACTACTGACATTGGAAAGATATCGCAACAAACGGAACTTTATCATTGGTAAATACTATACTTCTATAGTATTGAGATTTATGCATCTCAAAGTAGTATCTGGTCGGATGTATCGCAATTGTACCATAAGCCCCAGACAGTTTTAGTGACCAGGATCAATTTGATTCATTTTGTTATGTATACGGAATTGGTGTTTCACTCGATGTTATACTTGAGTCTCTCACTTCTCTGTTAACAGGGAGCTTTAAGTGAATTAAATTATTGTGTAAATTAGTCAACACTTCAAACTGGTCTAATAATTGATCAAACGACCTATCGTATTGATTCAAAAACTGGAAAAGTCCTGAGAACAACTCAATTAGTTTCGTTAAATGCTCTATATTCATACTGTATCTAGTGTAGATTTCATTAACAGCATTGAACTTTAAATCGACATAATTGGGGTTCTTATAACTGTTTAAATCATTCCGTAAACTAGGTAAGATCTGCTCTATGATTAGTGATTCATAATCGAAAATGATTTTAAGCAATTGCTGATTTTTGAACACGCTTTCCTTTTTCAAATTTGCTAAACGGATATTGTCTTTGATAAGTTGATTTATTTTGGGATTTTTATGGAACACATGCTCTTTGGTTTCTGCTGGGATATCATCAAGTTTGTACTTCTGCAGGATTAGATAGCGTATCGTGTCGGTGCCATCAATTGTGTCACACCCAGAATTGGGATATTTGAATTCTGAATCAATTTGGTTGCTGATTGAATTTATGGTCGCTTGATTGAGTTTGATTTGATCACTGAACTCATTGACAGTTTCAATCAAGGGCTGGATGTTTTCTGTCTTTAGTAGGAAATAAAACGAAGGGTCTGTCATTGTGGTTTGCTTACAACATATAGAATCAATATCAAATTAAAATTATTTATGCGATTTGATTTCAGGGCGAGGCACAAAATATGTAAACTGCCAGAACGAAACAAACAGCGAGCTGCAACAAATTGATGATTTAGGTAACTACAAGTAAGTTTGAACATTTGTTCTATTAAAATATACGTAGAAAAGGAGCTGTTTTGTAATTTTATATATGATGAATTACCGAATCACCGGTAAATGTACCTCAGGATTAGAAAACCATCCTGAAGTGCGCTGAAGTGAAGTAAGTAATGTACGAGCAACTCGAAACTGTATGTCACTCGAATAGTTGCTCCATTAAGGTATATATTTTCTTTCATTAATATTGGGGACATAAATTAGGTTCATCAATCATTTGAAATCAATCTGGATAAATCAATAATCAAGTATTGAATTGTTTTTCAATATTCATCGGGGTTTGCATTGATCATCTCAAGCTTGCAGTGTTACTAATCTGGGCATTCTTCCTTTCCTGTTTTCCTTTTTTCATAACTTGTTTCAAAGCAACACTATCTAATGGGTCCAACAACTCGAACGAACATAATAATTCCTCAGAAACACTCATCACTGCCCCCCAATTGTCAAATTCACCGCAATAGTTGGGAGCCGAAAATACGGTAACCAAAGTTCGATCATTGAAAAACTCATATCCATCTTCGACCACCATATGAGCTCGACATACTAAATCGAACCCAAACTTGCTCAAAAACTTGTTGATTGCTACCTTTGAGAAAACATACGATACCCCTCTTTCGTTATCCTCCCATTCATTCTGTGTATCTGCGGGATCGGACCATAGTAAATCGTTCAATAAACCAAAATCTGGAACATCAGTTGGCCTGGCGATATTTCTAATTTCATCCATCGAGCTTAACACTGGACTTAAACCACCGTGTACGCAGAAAATCTTACCAGCAACAATTGCAGCAATTGGTAAAGTGTTGAATGTATCAACGAATACTTTCCAAGTTTTTATATTGCATCTTCTTTTACATTCATCATAAAATCCATAAACTCTAGTAACATTTGCACACTCATGATTCCCACGAAGTAAAAAGAAGTTTTCGGGATATTTAATTTTATAACATAATAATAATAAAATAGTCTCTAAGGATTGCTTACCTCTATCAACGTAATCACCCAAAAATAAATAATTGGTAGATGGGGGGAATCCACATTTGGTGAACACCCGAATTAAGTCACCGTATTGTCCATGCACATCACCGACTACTTTGACAGGAGGAGACAACTCTAATAAACTCGGCTGACTCAAGAATATTTCACGAGCTGTTGCACAAATTATCTGAATTTCCGAAATCTTTAAACAAACAGCCTTGGTTCTTTTACCCGAATATCCAGCGTCAAGCAATCTTTGAATTAAATCTTCAATATCGATCGTGTTATCATCATTTGTGATTGTTCTTGTTACTGATGATTTTGTTGGAAGTTTTTGTAAGGACGGTATGTCCTCAGCACTAGCTACTCGAGAGTGAATAGAACTAGCAATACTCCTGTTGTCACCCCCAGTTAATTGTGGGGATAGCGGGGTATTGATCAATGAGTTATTTGTTGACGTTCTTGACAACTTACCACTAGAAAAGGACGAAGATGTTTGAGATGTAGCATTAAATTCAATATTGTCATTGGTATTTCTTCTAAGAAGGATAGGTTCTTTTGGTTCAATTTGAACCATTGATGCTGGAACATTCAGTAACATATTTGATGAAGATCCATTTCGTGATATTGAATTCGGGGTTTGTTGATGTGACTGTAACTGTGATGGTGGCAAAGGTTGCGTTTGGGTTGTATTCGTTATTGTGACTTGTTCTTCATTGTTACCAAATGAATTTGATCTACTGGGGGCCCTTGAAGTCTTCAACGGTGTATCTGACTTGCTAGCAGGTTCAGAAAATGATTTTTTTGATCGAATTGATCTAGTAGATTTTGTTGATTTAGCTGAATTCTGAGTATCTGACCTTGTTAAAGGTGGAGCTTTCAGATGTTTTGAAGGGGAATTAACTTTATTATTCTTTGACGGAGAATTTTTTGAAGGAGAATTACCCATGATGAAACTGTGTTGAAAGTGTAGTCCAAAGAAAGATAAGTTTGTAAAATATATCAACAAATAAAAGGTGTTTCAATCGATTCAATCCAATCTATTTGTTAGTTCTATTGCTGCTAACCAAGAAAAGTAGTTAAAGCTGGGAAAGATAATGTAATGAAATAAGACTTGATATGATATTTAAAAGTAGATTGAGATAAAACTAGTAGTAAATAAAACAACTATGTGAGTGGAAAACCTATTCTGTGTAATCTAATAACAATCTAATTGATAAAAAAAAACTGGCGTCTTGTTCAAAGTTAGAATTGATAATCAAACTTTATTTTGAGAAATTATGAAGATTACGTAATCAACCAATTAAAAATTAGAATAGATTAAGAATCAATATCTAAACTTACAACTTACTTACTTACACATCTATACACTCTCTCACTCTACATTCTTAAACTCCCACTCTCCCCTTTTAACTTCTTCTTCTTCTTCTTCTTCTTTCTTCAGTTTATTTCATTATCTAATTGTTTTGCTAATCAAATCACCTTTTCTACTACAATTTCATCTCTCTTCTTCTTTTTCCTCTTCTTCTTCTTAGATGTTTGAAGTCAACAGGTTTTCATCTCGGTTTCCCCACCCCCACACACTTTAGACTTTGATTTATCATCCTCTTATATTCATCACATCTAATCTTTTCAAAGGTGTTGCATTTTAAAAAGTGGCCTGTTATTTCACCCCTTTCGAGAACATGTATATGTATGTATTTATCTACATTTAATCTTACGATCGTACCTGGACAGAATAACTGAAACACAATTTTTTTTTGCCCTAAAGTGGAATTGATATTGGCAAATGTTTTACATTCTTACTGGTGTTTGTTCATTGACTTGAAGTTGTAATTGTTTAATTGAAATTGGCAAACTCAACCATTTCTGTTCATCTTCTTCTTCCACAACCAATTCAAATTGAAAAAAATTGTGTGCCGGATTTTTCATCTTGTTACATTATAGGTTATTCTCTAATATGCTAAGGTTTGCTCCCAGATCTTGTCTTTCGAGAAGATTTATATCTTCATCTGTTACCAGGTTGAATGCTAGTCAAAAATCTCAATCCAATGATGAAAAACTTCACTTTGGAAAGTTCAGTCAAGCCGAATATGATGAAGCAGCTAGTTACATCAAAAGTCAGATTTCAAAATTAGAAGCTGATATCAAAGGAGACACTAACATTCGTGAGAATCTCGGGAAAATGCCCCTGTTTCCTCAGCGAGACCAAAAAAGTACTGATGTTCATAATTTAACTGATTTGTTTAGCCAAACTATCAAAACAACCGGTCCCCTTTCATTGTCAGCCTATATGAGACAATGTTTAACCCATCCTGACTTTGGTTACTACACAACAAGAAATCCATTGGATACCAAAAGTGGTGATTTCATAACGTCACCGGAAATATCTTCCGTATTTGGAGAAATGATTGGTATTTGGCTCTTTTCCACCTGGAAAAATCAAAACTGTCCCGAAAATATCCGAATCATTGAATTTGGTCCTGGTAAAGGCTCGTTGATTTATGATGTCATTCAAACTCTTAATCGATTGGCAAAAAACTCGAAACTTCACATTGAAATAAATTTGATCGAAGCCAGTCATGTATTACGAAAAGAACAGTGGAAAATGCTTTGTGGTGATAACGCTTTTGTCGATGAAAAGGATGGACACAATAGTTCTGTCACTAAATGGAATAATACCATTCGCTGGTATAATACAGAAAAGGATATAGTTGATGATGATAAAATTGCAAATTATGTTCTTGCTCATGAGTTTTTTGATGCTTTGCCAATAAAAAGTTTCGAAAAAACAAAGAATGGTTGGAGGGAGTTTGTTGTGGAGCACACTCCAAGTGTGGTGAATACTCAAGGTAAATTGGAAGGTGAAGTACTGGAAAATTCAGAGAACCTTGAAACAGACTTTCATCTTACTTTATCTCCAAAAGAATCCTCATCCTCAATTATCCCAACTCTTAATCCAAGATATTCTGAATTGGAAGATGGTTCTCGTATTGAGATATGTACCGACGCCGAGCTCTATTTAATGAAGATGGTTCAGCTTCTAAACAATAAGTCAAACTTAGGTGGTGTTTTAATAGTGGACTATGGTCTCGCCAACGAAATACCGGAAAATTCCCTACGTGGAATCTACAAGCATAAAATAGTATCTCCATTTTATAAGCCAGGAGACGTAGATTTATCGATAGACGTTGATTTTGCCGCATTGAAAAATTTAGCTGCAAAACATTCGCAACCATTTGGCCCTATTGATCAAGGTGATTGGCTCCATAATCTTGGGATTGGTTACAGGATAAAGCAACTTCTCGATCAAAATCAAGATAAACCGGAAGTTCAAGACAAAATATATGATGCCTATAAAAGACTTACTGATAAAGACGAAAAATCAATGGGGCAAATATATAAGTTCTTCTGTGTGATGCCATCGAAGTCTACACCACCAACTGGATTTTAATCAATGACTTGACAAATGGGTATGCGTGTAATCGACGTCTCATAATTCAGTATATCTTCCAGCCTACGATATCCTCTAACTATATAATTTAGATATGGACTTTGTCTTACTGTATGTAATATTGCATTACCTATCATATCCCACAGTTCGACGAGCTTATTTGGTGCCATTCAAGCTTGAGATGTATTCGTATTGCTCTTTTTAGAAGTGCATATTGGATTTACTCTTTATATAATTATATAATTAATTATAGAACTATTTATCACCCAAATGCAAGCGACAGGAACCTTTAAAGCTGGTTTTTGAAAATTAACACATTTTATAATTTTTTGCAATTTTGCAGTATAATTTTGGTTGCGAATAATCACCTCACTATATGAACACATTAGAAGCCAATGGGTAAGACAAATCCTAATGCAAATCGATTCCAATTACAAGGTATATAACAACCAAAAAATCTAGTTTTCTATAATGGTGCTGATCTTTCGCAATCATTCCAGATCACACTAGACGACTTGCATAAGCTGAATAAACCCCAGTTCCCTGAACAAACTGGTGAAATATAAAGCTTTTCCATGTTAGCATACATTCATTCAATCTCTATCTGAACTATTTCTGATGTTATTTATATATTTTTATGAAATGATTTGTTACTATTTCTACAAAATGGTGTATCAACGTTTTATGAACAATTACACGAACAAATACATGGTATATGAATTTTCTGACCGCAATTGTATACCCACAGAGTTATATTACGACACTAGCAACATATTTTACCTTGAACGAGATAGAATTTTCTTGGTTAATCAAGAAAATGAATCATTTTTAGGGGAACTGAAGATGGACAACATTGAGATTTTCACTTTAGTGCAACAAAAGCAATACGAGAAAGAGGTATTCGAAGAGTATTTGATAATATAAAAATTCAAATAGTAAAATCACTTGATTACTATTGCTTGATTTTGTAAAAGAGCCTCAATTCATCATCCATTATCCACGATAAATATATGTACATTATTTGATGCAATAGCAGGGTAAAATCCAAATCTATACTGAAGTTTTCTGATACTTCCAGACTTGTCATAATAGCTTTCATATATACAAGACAATAGGCCATTAAACCAACTGAAATATCATTACAGTAGAGACCAGTCCCACTTATCGATACTATTTAGAATATCGGAATCGCAATTATCGGCATAGCAGAGACAATAATGTTCATAGAGCATTATTATCTCCTCTATTTCATCAATAAATTCTAACTTATTCAATCGTTGAATATCCCGTTCTTCAATCCAGGGCTTCTTCGAGTTAGCGGTTGAAGCGTTAAATCCACCAACATGACTCATTTCTGTCAATCTTACATTGCTAAGCTTGCAATTCTTGTTAAGAAATTGAAATCTACTCTGCAATGTAGGATACATTGCAAACGACTGTAAGTCAATTCCGCGATCAATTAAATTTTTGGACATTGTTGATCCAAAAGAGTCACTCAAGGACATTGGTTCGTAAATTAAAAAAGATAAGTAGCTGTCTGCCCATTGTTTCCAAATATCAATGATAAATTCATTTTCTTTTGGAGATAGATAACAAAGTACACATTCACTTAGAACTAATGTAGGTAAACCAGGATTGTACATTTCTTTCAAATTCTCAATAGTCAACTCTCGTAAATCTATCCCCGTAAGCGTATAACGATCAGTGTGTAATCTTGGAGTTAAATTGGCAAAGCTTTCCTTAGATTCTATTATTGGGCAGGGTTCAGTTATTCCCAATAATTTTTGAACTTTGGGATTTGCTAGCAAAGCCAATTTCTTAATCTTGGTGGATTCTGGAAAGTCAATTTCATTGTAAATTAAGTGATTATATTTCTCAAGTAATTGGATAAACCTGGTATCTGATCCTCCTCCAAGGGAAATGATTTGACACTGATCAAATTTTTCAATGAATTCAGCTAAAACCAAATCGATCAGTCGAGTCCTCAAGTATGTCCCTCTATTAATAATTGGCAACTTCCTTTCTTTGAAAACTCCTCTCAAAGTACGACCAGCTGATAATTGTGAGTATCCGTTGCAGAATTGCAAATGTTTTTGATATGACGAGACTAAATCCTGAATATGCTCATCGTTTGGTTCAAAGTACAGTTTGATATTAGCACTGGAACGACAGCTTAGCGCATCCAAGTCAGTGGCCCGTATGATCTTCTCCTTTTTTTCACTTGGAGAAAGCATAGGAAAACACTAAGTTGATTTTAAAGATAATTTTCTGCGATCAGTTGAAGACAGAGGATATTGAAAATGAAAACACAAGAGAAATATTATACGAATAATGAAATGACTGAATACTAATGACTATACTCTATATGATTCTATTAATAGATATATCACTACTTTTTCTTGACAATGATCCACCAATTATCCATTTCATAACCTTGGTCTACTATCGTGCAATCTCCAGTTTCCAAACAATTCAGTTCGAGTTCTCCCTTTGAGTATAGATGATAATATCTATATTTAGTGACTGGTGGTTCAGCAACTGGTTCAGCAACTGGTTCAGCAACTGGCTCCGGAGCATCGGTAGTTGTATCAGGATCTTTTACAGTCGATTCGTTGATATCTATGTCAGCGATGTCTTCGGTTATATTCTTCTTCTTTCTATTACGTTTCTTGGGACCAGTTTTCTTTTTTTGTTGTTGAGGTAGGACCCATGGGATTAAGATATCTTGGTCGTCACCTTCTTTGTATCCTCTTCTTGAATTCTCTTGCTCAAGGGCCCAACAGTAGATTAATAATTCACCTCCCTTCCTTAACTTGGTAAGTATGTGTTTGATAGCATCTACTCTCCTCTGAGTAGTTGAGAAATGGTGAATGACTGCAATGGAAATAGCAAAATCAAAAGTATTATCGGGATGAGGTAAAGCCAAACCATCAGCTATACCCAAATTGTAATTATCCTGAGAGATATCCTTTGCACAGCCAATCAAACCACTTGATCTATCTGTACCAATCATGAAAAGATCCTTATTTACTCCAAGATACTTCCCGTTCCCACATCCGACATCGACTCCAATTGAGTATTTAGTTTGATTAAGTAAGAACTTTTCAACTATAGGCCAAGGTTTGTAACGAGTTTGGGAGAAATGTGGTGCTATTTCATTATATATATTATGGACATAGTCTTCTTCCTGTTCAATAGGGTTTAAGCCTTTACTAATGACTTTGGAAGGAACTGACATTGTCTACAAAGAAGAAGGTTTATATATCACCATCTCAAAGACAATAGCTGTAATGAAGAAATTCACGTGATACATAGTAAATGTTTAATGAAAGAAGATTAAAGTAAACTAATACTAGTTTCTATATGATATGACTAGTTTCAAAGGGTATTATCTATTAGCAATATGCTTTATAGTATTACCAATACTATACAATACTTATTTTTCACAAAATTCACAAATTAAAACAATCAACAAGTCACTACACAATTTTCAAGTTATCATTCCCATATACATTAAATACACTGGACCCAAGTTTTATTTCCCAGATCTTATACAAGCATCGCAAATTCAAGTTGATGCAGAGTCCACTAGAGTACTTCCTCACAATTGGAAATTGAAGTTAATCAATGAAGATATTGTGAACACTTATGATTCAACAGACCCGAATAGCGAGTACACTCTAGAATTAATTTACCACCAAGAGGATTCTGTTGGGTTAGCATCAGAGGAGTTAAAGTCCTACCTATTTTATACATTGAAGACAATACATAACAATGATTTGCCTTACAATTTGGCTCAAGCTATTATTTACAATTTGCTAGCGATTGAAACTAGAACAATCGAATCTAACTCAGTTGATCACATATATTTACAAGCTAGTAGTAACTCAAGTAACAAAGATGACATTGAGGATATTTTGGCTAAGTATAGAGGTCTTGTGTCGTATTCTGTCGACGATAACATCACCAGTGATCTCGATTTCACATCGAGGTTAACTAGTAATTCTGATGAATGGCCCATGGACTTAACTAATTACACCGATAATGATACAGTTGCGGAGAAGCTTTTCCAACTTGATACAGAAATCAAACAACGGTTGAATATACCTGTGAATGAAAATTTAGATCTCCATATTGCTAGTAAGAAGAGACTCTCTACCCTTAAAAGTTGGAAAAGAATTGCAAAGAAATTGAATTTAAATTACAATGCAACATTGGCAATGCAGTTGAATATGTTGATACAAGAAGCATCCAATCATCCTACTGGAGATTGGACTGATTTGTTGGTTGAAACAAATTCGTTAGTTTAGTTTGATTGTGTAGAATAATGCACGCGAAAAGTAAACTTTTAATAAGGTGTAGAATTCTCTTTGATAGCAAACGATGTCAAACAAAGACATAGAGGGGTACTCTGATGACCACGAGAGCGACAGTGATGTCAGTCTAGATGAGGAAGACGAGGAGTTGATATGGAGGGTTTTCTTCAGTGGTGAGCGAGATATGGTTGATGGAAGAGATGGCGATGAAGATGATGATGGGGAGGAAGAAGATAGCCTGGATGATGGTATTGACATATACGACGTCGACCTAGACAACATAAACGATCCTGAACTAGTTGCCAAATACAACAGCTTGATTCAGATGAAAATTAATAAGAATATACCCGAAGAAGAGAAGAAACGTTTACTAACGTCAAATCTTACAAATTCACAAATGGATCGATTCGAAGCCTATAGAGGTATGAAAGTGAATAGACCGGGGGTTAAAAAGATTTGCAATGGGGTTTTAGGGCATTCAATTCCAAATCAGATTGCAGTGGTGTTATCAGGTATATCAAAACTGCTTCTTGGTGAAGTGATAACTCGAGCATTTGAAGTACAAGAACGAGACAATAAAGCAAGGTTAACAGAGGATATTGCTTCCAAGAAGAAACAAAAGCAGGAAGTATTGCGAGGTGTAGAAATAGGAAAAGAAGCTGAAATTGATGACAAAAGACTACATTTCGAAGGGGATGTACCTAGTCCCTTACAAACTTCTCACATACGAGAAGCTTGGAGATTATACAAATTAGAAAATAGTAGTGCCTTCAGTTCACAATGGAGGAAGCAGGGAGATGCTGATGGAAAATTATTTCGCTGAGTCTATTTTCATTACCCATTGCCACCCAAGCCGCAAAAGAGCTCTGTATAGATATTTCATAGATGTAATGTATAATCTCCTTTGATATTAAGTAACTCCTCTCTTCAAAAGCTACCCCGTGTTTACTTCCTGTACAATCGTATGTTCATTTTCTCAACAAAATAATTAATTTTTGGCGCTAGGTGAGTTGGTCTCCATACATAAACATGGGAGAAGATGAACATACAAGGAAGCGTAAGAGGATTGCCCTAAATTGTGACAATTGTCGTAAAAAGAAAACAAAGTGTGATAGAAAACTACCTTGTGGATATTGTGTCAAGTTGAGTATTCCACATACTTGCGTATACAGTTCCCCAAAACATGTAAACAATAGCAATTTGGGTCATGGTGATGAAGCTATTCAAGAGCAACTTTTAAAATTACAACTGAAGATAAGGGAGCTTGAAAATGCTGTTTCTAAACCTAGTTCAGAGATTCCCCAAACAACTTTTCGAATCAATAATGAGGCAGTGTACATTGAATCAGAATACTCGGTTATCGAAAATAATCTGGATCTCTTAGTTGGGCTCAATCCAATTGGATCGGAGGATGAACTGATTAGCTTTTATTTCGGTGACGGAGAAAGCAAAGACAGTACTCCAAGTCTCACTCTACCGTTCTTATCTTTACTGAAGAGAGATCCAGGAGTTCAACTATTTTGGATCTATTTTGCTCAACCTAATGTCGGTGTCAACTTTAAAGATGTGTTTTTCAATCGGGTTAGTAATGACGATAACAAATGGCGCTTTGAAATGAACGAGAAAGCAATGTCCATTTTAGGTGACAATTACATAAAGCAAATAGCTGATGGAAGCCCACTAGAAATTGTTAAGCAGACATTATCGAATTGGGGTAGAGATTTTGGTATAACATATCACCCTATTGACATAAAAGAATTTACAATGTCAGATAAAATAATTTCAATATTAAATTGTATGGCCCCTATCCAATCATATATGAGCGTATTTTTTGAAAAACTATACCCATATTTTCCGTTAATTAATGAAACATGCTTTAGGGAAGAGGTTGCACGTATCCTATGTATTGACATTGGATTAACAGAGAAAGTGTTTACGATAAAATTTGAAAAAAGTCTGGACATGGTGATAATTGCAATTCTATTTTACCTTTGTAAATTAAGTCATTTGAGTTTGTTCCACAACAACCGTAAGCTTAATCGTCAAGAAATGAACTCCAATGATGGAAGTCCATGGATCCAACAACGAAGATCCCTCATGTCTTACCCAGTACCGATCGATGCCATAAATATCGCAGGCGAATGCCTAAATAAGTTCAGCTTGGTGACAAAACAAGACTTATGGGTTCTCCAGGGGCTTATATTTTCAAGAATATATGATATGTACAGCCCGGAAGTTGGGGACTTATTAGTCGATGGAGACTCCCAAGTTTTCAACGGTGTGTTGGTACAGGTTGCTTTTTCTTTAGGTTTGAATAGAGATCCTGACTACCTCCCAGGACCGATGGGTGACGAGACAAAGCATCTTCGAAGAAAACTATGGTATTTCTTAGTAAATTTAGATATAATGGATACCGTTAGATTAGGTACTACTATTTCGGTGAGTACAACGAACTACGACACAAAGCTACCATATTTCAGGGCAACTGAAGCTGATGGTATTAGCGGCAAAATTGAGGAGAGTGTAAGTAAATCATTTATTATGCTTCGACCTCTAATACTTGGTCTTCAAAATTTAGCGGACCTAGTGGTTAATATCAAATCTAAGATAAAACTTCCCACTGTTGTCGAGGCAGTAAAGGACCTCGAAGCAGTTTTAGCTAGAATGTTCGGAAGATTCAAAGACTTCTTGAAAGTTGATGCAAGCGACTGTGA
>JAXQKE010000335.1:0-22855 GCA_037042355.1 Candida sp. Y128-05E | reverse complement strand
GTCAAACTAATCATAATGCCAACCGAGGGTATGGCAGCAAAAGAAGAAATGATGCGACATGAAAGTAAAAAACAAGAAAACATTGTAAGCTAACATAAACTGAGATAAGGGATACCCAGTAAGTACAACCAAACACCACTATGTATCCATTCAATATTGTTCTACCTTTAACTTATATTCTACCTAGTCAAAGACAAAAAGTCTTGGCTGCAAAAGAGGCTTAGAAGATAAGGGAGTTAATACGACAAGATCCTCCATTATCGGGTAAGATAATTGGTTGTAACTTTGCGTATTGGGTAACTCCGGGAAATGTAAAAAGTATTACTAATTAATAATTGATAAATCAAATGTGATGTGATGTGATGGATATGGTTAGTATATTATTATATTGTAGGCTTATTCTATTTAGTCCATGTGGTACTTGTGACTTTTAAAGTCATTCTCATTTAGTAAAACCAGCCACTGTTTCAGAAGTTCGGAAATAAAATATTTTAATTTTGGTAGAACATCCTGTATATAACCCCCCACTAAATGATTTCAAACTGTGCCCCAGAATATATATAAAGTCAGCACTAGGGATTGATTAGAAAAATTAACACAACTTTTCATACACCATGTCATTAACTCCACCATTATCACCTTCTAACAGTCTGAAAACTACAATTATTATCAATAATTTAAATAAACAAGACTTTTTACCCAATCAATCTAATAATAATATCATTAACAATTCCCCTTTAAGTCTTGCTGATCAATTGAAATTAAATATCTTGAATTTGTTACCAAAAGATATAGATTATCCTGATGTGCTGGTTGCAAAAGATGAGAATTTTTTCTTGAATGAAATAGAATATTGGAGTAATTTATCATTCTTGAATAGAATTATTGTTATTCTCAAACAAGATATAACCGCAGAAAGGTTATATGATCATATATCTTCCTTACTTTCTCCTTTTCCTCATATAAAAATTACCCTCCAGGAAAATTTACTTTCCAGATCAAAATCATTGGATAATTTATTCCAAGGTGAAACTTTGGATGTTACTAACAGTTTGGAGAATTTTAAGAGTATACACAGTGGTTCAAAAGATACTTCGTATCATTATAATGAACCCACCCCACAACCAGGTGGTATAGATAAAGATGATACTAATGAAGTTGATGTTTCTATAGATACTGTCTCCCCTATGGGGAGAAGAAGATCGGTGACAAAGACTTTGTTTACTCCGAAATTGGGGTTGGATACGTCGCCTCCAAAGTTTAATTCTCCGAAAATTCCTCAGTCGCCTACAATTACTTTGGATGAGACATTCTAGTTCCTACCACGAAGTGGTAGCGTACCAGAGATGGAAACTATGTCCAGCCAAAGGCTGGGCATAAGTATAGTGAAATCTATAGTGTATATATTTCATTAAAGCCAATATAAAATAGCATCTAATTATCACTGAATGTACTACAAGATGTGTAATATTTATGGAGCATTCCAATCTTCTTTGAATCCAACTATTGACTGGGCATAAATATATGTACACAAGTGAAATTTATATTTCATTGAATATATATCTCATAAAGCTAATATAAAATAGGATCTAACTTTTGGGTAATCTATAGTAAAAGATGTGAGCTATGTTTGTATAATATATATTTCATCATATAGCTAATATAAAATAGGATCTAACTTTTGGGTAATCTATGGACGATATTAATATTTATATCCTGATTTGGAACTTTATTTCAAAGGCTGGGAATGAATAGATAGAGGCAATGAGTGAAATCTATATACTACAAAATATATATCTCATTAAAGCTAATATAAAATCGGATTTAATTTACTAAATGTATTAAATGATGTGAGATTATAATATTTATGGGATATTTTATGTTTTCTCATAGAGGTTGGGGAAAAAGATCATTGTTGAAGTTTATATTTCTATTATATAAATAGGGTATTGAATTTTAGGTATAGTATTCTATAGCTTATCATATAATCGTAAATTCATATATCACGTGATATGAAATATGAATCAATTACTAGTTTATATTATTCTACTAGAATGTAATTGTAAACCAGAACTATTTGTACATTTGTTAGATGTTGTATTAAGATATCATAGCTTCTTCTCTGGTTATTTCCCCCTGTTTATGGAAGTTGCTGGTCCAATGTAGTTAACTGTAATTATTGAATTTTATGTCGCAGGAGACATTTTTCAAAAGATAATAGCAATTGGTAGAAGATAAAACAAGAAAAATAATAGTAGTATACAAAAGAGCAAAAATTTAATTAGTTTAATCAGTTATACTATACTTATCTATTTTTCTCTTCTATTCCATCCTTTGTGATTTATTTCTCTCTAATAATAATCTTTATAATGATATTACTGAAAAGTCAACCATTTCCAACACGTGATCATTTTTTTTCCGTTTCTCAATTTAGTCGACCATTTGCTAAAGATTGTCATAATACTAGCTATTTTATCAAGGATGAAATTAACTAATTGGGTAGCATTGGCCTTGAGCATGGTACCACAAGTACTTGCTATCAATTCTAACGTCCAACTTTCTATAGTCGAATTGGATCAATCTGAACCAGTACAGAGTCAATCTATTTCTTATAATCAAGCTTGGATTTATTTGGCTAGGAAGTTTGGTATTGATGATTATGTTGAATTAGGTGAAATTGATCAAGCTACTTTTGATATGATTAATAATCAAGAAGTTACTACTTCTGCTTTACCTAAATTGATTCTTACCATTGATGGGTTTGTTGGTAACGATTTTGAATCTAAATATACCGTTGATGAAGATTTAGATAGTTCGAAAATTTTAACGAAAATTTCTACCATTGTTAACAAGTATCAATATTATAATAAAATTAACTTGTCTCCCGAATTCACCTTGTTTTCTGATAATAATGATGTTTCTGTTGATTTTGACTCTAGCAGTGCTCAATGGGTTGAAAAACAAGATGAACTTGAGTTGTTAAATGAAGATTATAATAACTACAATAATCTTGAACCTGCTTCTTTAAGATTAATTAATGATGGCTTTTTCAAACATGAATTGATCCAATTAACTAAGTTAAAGGATTTAGAATTGAAGGATGATCTTTTATTAGGTAATTTACATTGTTTGCTTTCCTTAGGTAAGAAAATTGACTTTGATTCCGCCAGTTACTTATCTGCAAAGCAAACTTTGGTTAATTTGTTAAATGAATTGAAACAAAAGTATGATATCACTTTGTTGGTTACTAATAATACTGAAGAAAATGATTCGCAGAAATTCTCAAAGAGAAATTCTGAATTAGCTGAGGTTTTCGCAAAATCATCCGCTGGATGTTTCTCTTCTGAAGATGCTTGTATCAAAGATACTAATAATTGCACCAGCCACGGTAAATGCATAAAATCCAAACTTTCAGATTGCTGGTCTTGTAAATGCCAAGCCACCGTCGATGATTCCAAAAGAACTAACTACTGGGCTGGTTCTGCTTGTTCCAAACAGGATATTTCCTCCCAAGCTAATCTTCTCTTATGGACTGGATTAGGATTGGCCTTGTTGATTATAGGTGGGGTACAATTCTTATACTCCATTGGCAATGAGAAATTACCCGGTATTTTAGATGCTGCTACCGCACCAAAGAAGAATTAATAAAAAGATCTAGTTCATTTCTATCCATTTATATTTATATCTACATTTATATATATATTACACATACGTTAATTATTATACTATAAGTAATCTTATAATATGTAATTCAGTATTCAACATATAAATAAGAAGAGGAGTGGATATTATACTATACCTGCATCTCTAAATTGCTATATTTGTGGATGATATATTATTTATATAATAATAACTAGAAAATAAACCTAAATTAAATATATTATATAAAATGTATATTAACTATTTTCGGTTAATTAATATCAATTTCTTTGTTTATGAAACTTAATTTAGGTGCTATTATTGTAGAAAAGACATTTTATCAACTGCTTAAGATTTTTATTGATATTTCTTCATATGTAAATAAAATCTGGAGTTTCACGAATGCGGAAATTTACATTTCACCAGATAACATACTTAACAAATTAGTTACTTTCAATTATGATTAGAGGCAGAAGACTGGTGGTAACTGCTGTTGCTTTACTTGTAATGGTATGCATTATCATATTTATGAGCCAAGCTGGTGATGATACTGTTAACGTTAATGCTGTTCAATTGGAAAAATATGATCAGAAACCATTAAAATCAGATTCTAATATTAAAATTGATTTGGATGAGAATAGTGATGATGAGTATACTAGGAAACCAAAGGGTAACAAAGATGATGATGAGTCTGTTGAGAAACCAATGGTTTCCAATCAAGATAAGTCCAATGATATCAATTTCGAGTTAGAATTCACCGACACTCCTTTCATGCCTAAGATGGCCAATGAAACTCTCAAAGCACAATTGGGTAATTCTGCTTGGAGACTCTTCCATACTATCCTTGCCAGGTACCCTGCCAAACCTTCACAACTTGAAAAGACTACTTTAGATCAGTATATAAAACTCTTTGCCCAAGTATACCCCTGTGGTGACTGTGCTCGACATTTTCAAGAATTATTACAGAAATACCCTCCTCAGGTTAGCTCTAGACAAAATGCTGCCATGTGGGGGTGTATGATCCATAACAAGGTAAATGATTCTTTAAAGAAACCTATTTACGATTGCACAACTATTTTGGAGGATTACGATTGTGGTTGTGCCAAGGATGAAGAGGAGGAGGAAGCTAGTTTGAAGAAGGTTGATGTAGATAAGGAAAGTTTACAGAAGGGCGGTTAGGATGTATTAACTATTATATATATAAGATTGAAGTTGGCAGAGGAGGAGGCTAGAAGGTGTTGTATGTATATTATTGTACAATGGATATTATGATTAGACTATTGTAGAAAAAGAGGAGGAAACTAGTTTGAAAAGAGTGATGTTGAGAAGAAACTTCACAGAATGGTGGCTAGTATGTATATTATCTAATGGATTTTATGATTAAGCTATTGTACATCAAATTATGAGGAAACCAATACGAATACCGAAAATAAGCACGTCATGAGGGAAGTAATCGTAGCAAAGCGGGATATTATCTATTGTTATTCAATACCAGTATTTTTCTTGCTGATAAGCCTCAAGTACAATTGTAGAATTAATATTGTTGATGATTTGTTCGAGAAATCGATGATCTGATTAACTGGCTCCTACTGTCATTGGGAAAAGATTGAAGTTAACAAGGAACCTCTACAGAAGGGGGGTAAGAAGATTTGTGTGTGTATTATTATATAATGTGATCCATGATTAAACTATTGTACAGCAACCCGTCGCTTGCCTGTTTGACTTCCGCCTATTCTGATATTGTAGCCATTTGTTCTCTTCTACTGGCAATCGGTGTAAGCATGGTATCAAATAATCGGGAGTTTCCTCAATATGTTTCAAAATTAAATAACTAGCATTCGAGGCCGTGATGCGATTTCGAGCTAAACTTTCGAGCAACTTATCGTTGAGTTGTTCTATCCTCTTAAGCTTGATCAAGGCTATCCTATCTTGCAATGCCTGGTTGGAATCCATGAAGAGAAATATCTAATGTAATTAATTAAAATCAATATCTTAGTACGCAGGAAAATACCACTTTGGAAAAAATAAAATCACAGGAAGAATGAAAATGAACCAAGCAAAGATGAACCGATTGATAAACTGGGTGCGATTCATGTTTGGTGATAAATGGAATTAGTTTACCACCTAGTTCTGTTATAGTTTTCTACTTTTTTTTCTCTTTTTTTGGATCATTTGTTAATTTTTCATCCTTTTTATGGTTCCTTACAAAAAGGACAACACCATACAAATGGTAATCACGGTAGATTGATAAACTTGGGCCTGGGTAATATTTCTTAATTGGGTAACGAATAGGACCGAGTTTATCACTTCTTCTTCAATTTTATTCTCTTTTTCTTTGGATCATTTTCATAGATCAAATCATTAAATCAAATATTCACTGTAAGCAGTATAGCAGCTATGTTGTTAGGATCTACTGAGATCAAGCTTCAGTTATGCGAGTTAGTTTCAATCTCCTGGCTAATCTTTTGATTGTGTAAAATTGATTTATTCACTTCGTTCAAAAGTTAGATGATTTCTTCGCAAGTCCATTCAGATAATCCATTAATCTTTTCAATTCGTTAATAAATTAAAGATCAAACTATTCGATCACAGATTTGTTCACTTCGTGAATAAATTCAATTTTCCATCTATAATTTTTTCACAAATTTATTCGCTTCGTTCATAAATTTAATTTATCATTTAATTTAATCACAAATTCATTCACTTCGTGAATAAATTTTCTGTTCATTCACAAATTTATTCGCTTCGCTCATAAATTCGTTCATAAAAAGAACAACAAGAGAATACAAATAGTTATAACACTTGCCAAAATCAACGCATCCCTCTTCCTCCTAGTATTAATCTTTGAGATCAACACATTAATCCCCGGAATACTCTGGATAGAACTCAACATTTTCTGCTGGGCATTTTGCAAGTATTGTCTTTGATTTAACAATTCATCTCTAGTTTGAAACGCTTGATCTAATAACCTATCAGCGAGTGAATTTGCATTATCGACTCTCACTCTCTCATCTAGAATATAATCGTTAGCATCTACATTACGTTGTTTAGATGCATCAATACCCGATCTAACATTAAACAAAAGATTAGATCTATTCCTTTCTTCCTGGATATTTAAAGTGATTTTCAAATACGATTTCTTGTGGTCTTGCAATATTTCCTTATGTCTTGTCAACTGTTGTAATTTGGAAGTGGAAATAGTTTCTGTTTCACTGACTCTGTTTAATTTAGTGAGAGTATCTTCTCTCTTGTTAATGATATCATTGATTTGATTAACAATTGCTTGATCATCTTCATTAGAATTCTGTTGAAAGTAGGAATACTTTGCTAACAACCCTTCTGTTTGTTTCTCTAGGTTAAGTGCTTGACCTCTGATCTGTGTGAATGTGCTAGAAGACATGGTTTGTATGTTGTGTTCTCTTGGTTAAGACCACCTGATCATTTCTACCACCTGGTAGATTTCCTCGTTGTTTCTATACAGGAGATTACAAGAAGTGAAAAACAGCTTCAACCGGAGAGCCATTTCAATTGGTATTACAATAAAATAACTATTACAACAACAACTTAGCTACAATAACTACTTAGTATTATAATATCATCTTAATAAGTTTGAAGAAAATTAACAACCAATTGTTACTTTTACTTTTTTTTTTGCTTACATTATGCCACAATACGATTCGTCAGAATTGACTTCAATCCAACCACAACCAATTGAGTTGGATGACACTGAAGAAATATACCATAATTCAACTAAAAACCTACGCAAATCTTTAAATGGTTTATATAAAGTTCAGAAGTATTCTGCTTATGTATTTGGTACTTTCTTGGGGATTCATGTCACTTCTGTAATTATAGTTCCTTCGGTTTCAGATTATGTTATTCCGTTTACCATGAAACAAGAGATATTTGAAATGGCTAGAGCTGTGTATCATGCAATTCCCGGTTTTGAAAAGGTGGTAATTCTTGGCGCTTCCTTAACTCATATTTTATCGGGGATTGGTATTAGATTAATCCGCAAGCGGATTAATTACCATAGAGTTAAGAATTATCATAAGAATTCAGTAATTACTGAGAAATCAGATAATATTGGCTTAGGTGGGTTAACTGCATTGTTAGGCCTAGGGTATAGGAAATCTATTATCTCAACATTATTTCCTTCATTGTCTCCTTTGTCGTTTTCTGGGTATGTGTTGATTCCCCTTTTGTGTTATCACTTTCTTAAATTTAGATACTTTCCTATACAGGTAGATGGAGATTCTAGTTTGTTAAATTTAAATTATATTAGTTATTATTTGAATCATTCAAGAATCAAGTATGGAAACATTGCTAATTTATTTGCATTGCTCGCTTTGGTTTGGACAATGTCTTACCATTCAGTATCCGGTTGGTTGAAGTTTAACCATAAATATTCCTGGAACTGGAAACGAGCAGGCTATGCAGTGATCAATTCGGTCAGCTTGCTAGCAGTGATTAGTGTGGTTAAGTTTAGAAATGATTACGTCAACTTGGATAAAGCTGGATTCGTTGCTAAATCGTTTTTCAAATATTTATCATCGTTTTTAGTCAATGATTATTTCTGAGCAATCACAGGGAGCTATCACTAGGTGATTGCGAACGAAATGATTGCATAAAGTACACATAAAACTATTACGAAGTGATTTCGAGCGAAGTACTCATATAGGGGGCTATCACGAAGTGATACGGTGCGCTACGCTACAGTTAAGACGACGTATTTTACAATTATTATATCAGTATCACTAAAAAACAATAAAACGATTAACATTATCGACGGCGATTAGTCTCATACTCACTCTAGTTGATGATATGCATACAGATAAATAGATTCATCAGAAAATTAATAAAAGCTATTAATGCAAACGCTATATGTGACTAGTTCTACAATAGTGTTATTGCAACAACACTTGCATACTTGTGGTAATAAGTAAATAGATAATTGATATAAGATCTAGGTAAAAATATCATCGATGCTTGTACATCCTCGCCAAAACATGACCAAGTGTTCTGCAGCAATATACACTGATGAGTTATCATGAAATCCTGACGCCGCTTGCAATATAAAATAATATTCTCTTTCCCAACTGATGATTTTAATTGATAGATATTTGGTTGCACTTTGAAAAAATACCACATTTGAAATCATGCCTAAACATTCCCAAACATGCCTCGAAAATAGAGGTTTTGAAGCTACCTTCACTAGAATGTATGGGGTTAAATGGATACAAACGTAAATAGTCCCATGTCTACACATGTAATTATATAAAGATTAAATCTAATAGACACCCTAGCAAAAAAAAACTCTACTACTGACATCTAAAAATTATCCCATGAGGGATATACCAATAATTGAGCTTTCACACATCCACCCCTCTAGCTTCAATATAAACCCACCAAACCATGGAAGTAGGCGAGGCAAACATTTCCAACATACAGTCTACACAATAACGGCTGATTTTGCCCCAAATCGTAAGTTTTCATGCCAAGACCACCTGATAAATCTTACCACATTTAAAAGTCCAGTAATGCAACTAGGTATATATAAATCGAATTTTTCTAACATTCATTTCATTTTCTTCAGTATATTATAATAAAGAATCTATATACATCATAAATAAGATAAAAAAAAGACTGGTACCTCAAACAATAAATAAATAAATATGAATAAATCATGATATTCATCAGTTAATAATGACGGAATAATGACAAATGTTCTCAATTTGAAGTGGGGTAAAGGAAATAAATTGAAAAAGGATCAACCAAATCAAATCAGATCAAAAACCAACCACCAATCAAAATCATCAAACCACTCCACCATAAACAATAAATCAATCAATATCAAAATCTAACCAAACCATAAAAAACATCCATCTAGGCAATCCATTTTGAAAACCAATTCCCGAGTCGAGGCCCGGTGTGGATGACGAATCCGAGCAAAATCACGTGATTCGGGTATTCCAATCCGGCTCAGGACCCGAGATCATAAAACCCCAACTCAACCATACTAAACAACAACTCTGGAATACTATCAATACTATACCCCAGGTCAAACAACACCTAGGTTAAACATCTCATCCTAGGTTAAACAATTCATCTTTACTTCAAACAACATTGATGTTGTTTAAGTTTAAACTTGGCTTCGCCAAGTTAACTTTAACTCGGCTAACGCCGATTCTGGCTTCGCCAGTTAAACAGCAACTTGAGCACCAAGTTCAGTTTGTTTAGCTCTCTTTGTCTTATAATCTTTAACAGCCGATTTGATAGCATCTTCGGCCAACATTGAACAATGTAATTTAACCGGAGGTAAACACAATTCTTTAGCAATGGCAGTGTTTTTAATTAATAAAGCATCTTCAATAGATTTCCCTTTAACCAATTCAGTGACATAAGAACTAGAAGCAATAGCCGATCCACAACCGAAAGTTTTAAATTTAACATCTTGAATAATACCGGTGGCATCGTCTACTTTAATTTGTAAACGCATGACATCACCACAAGCAGGAGCACCAACAAGACCAGTACCAACATCAGAATCATTCTTGTTTAAAGTACCAACGTTTCTTGGGTTAGCATAATGGTCAAGGACTTTTTCATGGTAGAATCTTTTGAAGGAAGGAATGGAAGTTGTTTGAGTAGCTAACTTCAAAGTGTTTGAAGAGATGGTAGAAGCATTGTATAATCTTGGAATAGCTTTAGATAAGTTAAACATTGTAAATAATAATAGTAATAGATTGTAATCTAATAAAATGATTAATAATTTATATAGCAAATGAAAAAAATCAAGTATTTTGGTTGGTGCACTAAAAAAAAAGTGAAAACGTGATCTAAGGAGTTTAAACAAAAAAATAAATGACTTTTTGTCAAGTGTAATTAATTAATACTTATGTAATATTACTCTCTCACTCTTAGAACTGCAAAAAGTTATCGCTACCATCTCTGTTCCTGTACATTCCCCTCTTCTAGCAATACTATTGGTGAACTGATTTTTTACTGGGGGAGTTGGTGTTGCTTCCAGTGCACTCTCAGTCAGAACCGCACTGGATGTAATTAAGATTGGAAGTAGTGTAGTAATACTACATTTGTGAATTGTATTGTATGGTAGTATTTATAGTATATTAGTATATTAGTTATATTATAGTAGTATATATTGTATTATATAGTATACCCATATAATCTCTCTCTCATTTTCTATCTACAATTGCTCTTCTCTCCACATTTCTTTATTGGACAAATTTCACATTTTCTTTCGGTGGTGGAGTTTTTATTTTTTTGGACGCTAGAAATAGATTCGTTTCTAAGATTAATTGATATTGATATTGATTAGTTTCTTTGGAAAAGAATTGGTTTTATATATTAAAACAATCTTTTCTCTACTACTATTACTTTCATTTGACCTGGTTTGGTAGCTTTTGCTAGCTTACTTAGGTTTTATTAGACGATCTATTAACTACTGTTACGGAGTCTTACTTGGTTTAGATTGGTTAATCTTGGTCAATTGCATCTATTAATTATTTATACTGATTAATTTTAATTGGTTATCAGACGGGTTGAATTACCTTTATTAACCAATATGAGTTCAGACCCACCCCCTCCTGCTCCGACAACACCGAAACTAAATCCCAATCCTAATGTCGAAGAATTATCCAATTACGAAGGCGTCGCCAATAGCGATGTCGATTGGTTATTCCGGGGAAAATCGAAAAAATTGACTAAAAATAATGGTAAAGACCTGAAGGAACGTACGGCCCTGGTGGCCCCAGATGAAAATGGTAATGACCCGCTGCATAAATCGACCACTCCCAATATATCAATCAATACTGATGTTCCTCCAACTCTGGACAAATCAAAGTATGCCTTGGGAATCTCGCCAAAAACTCAAGTTCCAGCTATACCCACTCCCACCACTGCACCCGCCAATCAACAAGAGAAAATCTCCAAGTTGGAAAAATTCAAGTTTGGTAGATCCAGATCCAGTAGTAACCCCCCGGTTTTCAATGGTGATAAAAAACCAAATGACGACGTAAGACGCAAATCAAGTGTTTCTTCAATGTCGAGCATCGACGATGAGTCAAAACCAAAAAAATCATTATTCAACTCCAGCATTTTCAAATTTAATAATAAAAATAGTGTTCCTTCGTCGTCGCCACCAACTTCTTCAATATCTCCCACGCAAGGGTCACTTGCAAATAACCAAAAATTGAATCCAAACTTGATTGGCTCCGCTAGTTCTTTGGCCAAACAACAGGAATTGATCAACATTGATAAACCCCCCATGGGGTACGGCAAACAAAGAGGCCGCAATTCAATCACATCGTTATCATCCTCCTTCGAGAGCTTGTCGTTGTCACGAAAAGACAAGAAGGAACATGTACCCCCACCACGAACTAAATTAAATGTCAACCCCAATAGACATAAATCACAAGCAGGATTCGAAAATATTAGTTTATCAAGAGTCACCTTTGCCATTGACAAATTGCTGCAAGATCCGCAACAACAAATCCCCTCGAGAAGACCGAAAAAGGGAAATGTGTTGATCCCTGAGGACTTGATTGCCCCTCCTCCTAGATTAGCCCAAGGAATTTCACTCCAGGATGGAGGGAAATTGTCCCAAGAACCAAAATATTCGGAACGAGAATTTTCTTTGGCAGTTGAATCACAAAGACGGTCCCAATTGGAATCCGAAAAACATGCATATGAAGCTCACTTGTCAGGTAAACGCACGGCCAATGAAGTCTGCCAATACAAAAAGAAATCGAGCCGCCGTGAATCTATCACCCCAAAAACTGTGGAAGAAGACCAATGGGAATCATCAAAAGCAAATAAAATTGATATTGAAAAACCAATGCATCTCCATGAAAATCATTTCGATGACGCCAACCCCGAGGAAGAAATCGATTTGGATGATTTGACCTTGGAAACTATCTATACTCGATGCTGTCATTTACGTGAAATCCTTCCAATTCCAGCAACTTTGAAACAATTGAAAAATAAAACTAAACCACTCCAAGTGTTGAAATTATTAAATCCAAAGCCTACTTTGATTGACGTCCTCTCTTTTAGTGACTTTATTTCAATTACCCCCATCAATACCATTATTTTCGATAACGTTTCCATGACTTCGGAAATGTTGAAGAACTTTCTCGCCTCATTATACCACAATAAATCGCTCGAGAAATTATCGTTAAGAAATGTCGCTATTGACGAAATCGGTTGGGGTTACTTGTGTAAATTTCTTGCCAATAATTCAACCCTCAAAAAATTGGATATATCCCAACAAAGAATCAAAGAAGGAACCGATGAAAAATGTATTAGATCTAATTTGAATTGGGATTTGTTCATTCGAGCTATTGTCCTTAGAGGTGGCATGGAAGAATTGGTCATCAATGGGTGTAAATTATCCGATCAGACTTTCACCCAGTTGTTCACCGAAGCTATCCCATTGTCAACTATGAGATTGGGTATTGCTGCCGTCAACTTGAATCATTATACAGCAAACTTGGTGGCAAACTGGCTTGAGGTTCCCAATTCCAAGTGTATTGGTCTCGATATTGGATTCAATGATTTGAGCCAAGGACAACTTGAACCGTTTATACGAGCTTTTAATAACGGAAATCAGTCGCTATTGTTTCTATCTTTAAATTCGACTAATTTGTCGAATATCCAGGAAACGTCAGATTTGCTATGTTCACTTACTAGGGTTGAGAAATTAAGGTTCCTTGATTTATCATCACTACCATTATTGTTCCCACATATCATAAGTAAGTTGGAAAGGTATTTACCAAGATTCCCCAGTCTTAGAAGAATACATTTAGACTTGAATGAATTGAAATCAGCTTCAATAGGAGCTATTTCAGATATTTTACCTAAAATGAAAAATTTACTACATGTAACTTTGCTAGGTAATAGAGACTTGAATTATAGTGCAGCTGGAACATTATATACCGCAGTGAAGTGTTCAAAGATATTATGTTTGGAATTGGATTATGATTTAGTCCCTGATGAATTAGCTCGTAGAATTGCTTTCTATTTAATGAAAAATTTGGACAAGACCGTCAATGAAGGTGTTAGCGCCCATGATGACGATGATTTAATCTTCGATGGGTCGTTGTTAATGGAAACTGCCGAGAAGTTAATGAATGAAATTGATAACAAATCAGATAAGAAAGACGATATCAAAGTCCAAAAAATCATTGCCAATGCATTAATCACAAGAACCAGAGCCGTTCGTAAAGAAATTCATCAACAAATTGATACCTTATTCGAAAAAAGGCAGCTGGGCTCGTTATCGTTAGAAGGGAAGGAGACTTTATTACGTTATTGTTTACTAGACTCGTCGATGGAGAAAGTGACAAGAATGTTTGAAGAACAAGCCAAGATAAATGGTTTTCTTGTTAATTCTACTCCCGTCAGTCCTACAATAGAACATCCTAATGATCTCAAAATCCCTGAAATGTCCAAAATTCCCGACCTTAAATCGATTGATATAAATTTACATGAATCTTCGAGTGAGTTAATTGCTGCTTTATCACCACATGGTCCAGCAAGAAATAATAACCAACTTGGTTATTTTCCTTCTATGGAACAATCATTTCAACCCCATCAAGTGGTTACTGAAGCTTCAGAAGGAAAGGATGTTGCCATTGATGATTTAACTGGTAGACCGATTCTATTTAGATCAATCAGTCAAACGTCGACCCATGCCAGAGAGCTTGAAGAAGAAGAAGGTGAATTTCACAAGTTAGCATTATTTATCCAACAAAAGGATATGGAGGAAACAGCCGTTCAAAAAGATTTACCTTTATTACAAATTCCTTCGGGGTCTGAATTAAGGGATGCCATTATTGCTGCTAAAGGTATGCAGTCTGCAGATGATTTGATTGATCAGGTTAATACAAACCGAGTAAATATCAACGAAATCATGGGTATTGAACCTCAAGGAACAGAGTTCCCAGTTGCTAATCAAGGTGAAGTATTTAATGACACCAAACCTAGTGAGACCACAAATAACCAGCATGACGATGCTGTGGTTGATGTTTTATATGACAATCTTTTAAACGAAGCACAACGAGCCAGGTCTATTTCAAGACCTAGTCCATAATTGTATATACTATGTATTCAATATGTAAAAAGTTAATGGATATTATGTATATTACAAAGATAAAACAAGTAAGTGGGATTGAAGATACCTGTGATTGGCAATACATCAATCATATATTGCATCTAAAGATACTTTATTAAATTTCTCAATGGGAGGTTTTTTTTTTTTTTTATTACATGCATATATTGAAAATAACCTATAAATATCTAAAATTGTACTTTAAATTGACCATATTAGCAATTGGCAGCACCACCTTAGCCACCCATGGGCTCTTCTCTCGCGCGGGGGTTATGGAGAGGAAACCGTAGTAAAAACCTCTCATTGATTGGTAATTAATAATTATATTTGATGGATTGGTTAGTAATGAGGTTGAATGTTGTTGAAATGAGATACCCAAGAAGTGACTGTGCTGCTGGTTAAAACCGGTACCACATCCTCCTTCAACTTTGCCCTTCTTTCCTTATAGTAAGTAAAGATGGCGAGTAGGTATCTATTAATCTGAAAGTATTGATCGTTGGAAAGTAATGGATTGGCGACGATTTGTTTCGGTGAAAGTTCAACGCCGTCTGGTCCAATCTCTTGTCATAGCTGCTTGGCAAATGCACATCCATAATAGGTGTGTTCTCGATGTTTTTGTTGATTTTCGAGATAGAGTAATCTTTGGTGTTCCCTTGTTAGTTGATCCCATCTAACTGTGGAGTCCGTCAATTCTTGTAGACAAAGAACACATTTGTGTATATCCTTTGGATATATGTGTCTTCTATGGCCAAGTTGGTATCTATGTAATTCTTCCGTTGCTCCCGGTCTTATGGAGGTATATACAGCTTGCAATAGGCTAATATTCTACAACAAACACTTCGTGTTCTGAATAATTAAGATTAAAGATGTATACTAAATTTAATATATAAATTATAAAAATTCCAAAAAAGACTAACCAATTTAGTTTTCGGCTTGGAAAGCAGCAATCTTTTGGTTGATTCTTTCTTGTCTTTCGGCTTTGGTCAATTTAACTTGTCTGAATTTCTTAGATTCAGCAGCGTATTGTTCCTTGGTGAATTTCTTTTCAGTTGGTTTGAAAACTGGGTTTTCTCTGATTTTGGCGTGAGCGTTGGCGTAGATTTCTTCAACGTCTTCAGCTTCGATTTCGTCAGCTAAGTAACCTTTGAATAAAGATTTGTATTTTTCTTCATCATCATCCATTAATTCTTCCATGTATTCAGCAACGTGACCACCGAAGATGTATTTTCTTAATAATTCTGAGTCCAATTCTTCAGATTCGATATCCCAACCTGGGAATCTGTTTGGAGAGTGAGGAACGTGTAAACCACCGTCAGAGGCACCTTTCAAGACACCGAAGATTCTAGCACCGGTGGTGGTTCTTTGTAAACCAACATCTAAGAAAACTTTGAATGGTCTTGGGCCATCTTCGACAGCTTCGGTTAATTCGAATTCACCTTCAACTTCTTCAACACCGGCATAAGTTTCATCTAAACCTAATTTTTGTAAGGCTCTTCTGGCAACTAATAAACCGACAGCGTAAGCAGCGGACCAATTGGTCAAACCGTGTTCAATTCCGTATTGAGGTAATTCGTGAGCGTAAGCAGCAGTTAAGACGATATCACCAGTGATTTGAGAAGAGATAATTTGAGCAATGATATCTCTGTTGGTGAATCTAACGACCAATCTGTATTTTGGAGAGTTGTATTTAGCCTTGTGTTGGGTGACTAATCTCTTTCTGGCATAGTAGTCAGTTTTACCTTCTCTTCTTCTACGGAAAGGAGTTTGGAATCTGGAGTGATAAGCAGATGATTGTTGAACTTTTTGGAAAACCATTTTATCTGTGTTAAAGAAATCTTCTATATTAAAATTTTTCACTTTATTTGGTAAAGCTATTTTTCAATTTGTGCACCACACGACAAAAGTTTTTTTCAGATGGGTTTATATGTAGGATGTTTAGTATTTTACAGTCTGTTAAGTAAAATAGAGAATGGGTTAATACAATGCATATAGGATAATCATTATCTAGTAAGCAGTGCAACTTTGGTTGCAAATATAATTGAAGTTGGGATTATATATTCCGACAACAGAACCAATGAAATAAACATCCATAACATCTTGTAATGTATTTAGACCGTATGATAACTCATCTGTATCTGTAGTGATAGTTTAATACTTGTTTCAGTGAGTTCCCTTCTTAGATATATTATCTAAATAAGGTATTGCACTTTCGATTACTAAAAATTATTTGATTGTCGTATCTAATGTCATTGGTAAAAGTAACAAAGTATGTATTACATATCTATTCTAGTAGAAATATCCACAACGTAAAATTAGCTTTCGAATATCGGTACGATATTCTATCAAAAGCTTAAAATCAAGTAATAGGACTTCGATTAGGTCATTTTTTGATGCATACGCTCTTTCTTTGGTGACATTCACCAATTAGGCAAAATTTGAAACATTATCATTCAATATATTCTTCACGGTATTGATTTTTTACCACATTTTTCTAATTCTTGGAAAGTTGGTTTTTTTACTATTTTGACTTCAAAAAGAGTAAAATGATGAGACTACATCTCATTATTCTCCTTCTACATAATATATTTTTTCTTTAATTCATCAAAAATGTGTAACTACTTACGTGAATGAAAAAAAATTTCGCAAAAAAACATTTTGGGGACAAATGTCTTAATTTTCAAGCATTCTGACTAAACAAATCAAGGAAATCTTTATCTAGAAGGAGACAGAGAGCCTATTAACGATTTTTTTTTATGTGTAGACTTACTTCCGATACACTAAAACAAACCGAAAATTTTAGCATTGTATACAGTAGGATCTTTGGCCGAGTGGTTAAGGCGACAGACTCAAGTTCTGTTGACGTAAAGTCGCACGCGTTCGAACCGCGTAGGATTCACTATTTTTTTGATTTTTTAGACTGCAAGACACTTCCATGGCAATGATTCAACACGATGGCTTGTATCTTTGTCACAGGATTCAGAATTTTAATTGAATTAACTATTTACACGAGTACTATTTTTTTATTAATTTTGTCTTAAAAGTATATCGTATAAACTATCGTCTTGAATCGACTTTAAGGATTTTGCCGATTAGCAGTATCGATCGGTCAACGATAGACGCCAAAGCTTTTAGGAAAGCAAATCTCTATAATGGGACAACATGATAAAAGTAGTAAGATTCGATAAATATAAGAGTAAACATAGAACCACTTGATTGAGGTATTACTTATATGCTAAATATAACTTGACGCAGGAGAATGCCATTAGTTTAGTATCGACCCATTGTATTTTTTTGAATTCTTAGTCAAAACAGTTACACTACTTCAAATCTTTACGTACGATTCTTCGTCAAGTCGAATTAGTTGCAAAATAACCGGTATGTTTATGCCTTGCATATCCAAATTAAGATTCCATTAGTAATTGGTCTAATGGGTAATGTAATAACATTGAAACGTTTTGCATCAAATACCTCAGTAGACCAAAAAGAAAATAATCAGACTTGGTCTACCAACATAACACCATATTACCTAGGTTAAGAATGGTTTACAACAATTTTCATGTAATAACCATGGCATATTACACTATAGATTGATTTGTAAAATTATTATTGGATCGTTCGGCATGCAAATTATATAACAAACTAAGTGTACACGACGATGGCCCCAGGGAGTGAAATAAAATATTTCTGTGGACTGAAATGGCTATAAACAGTTTGATTGTGCATTAGACAGAAATCAAGTATAGGGCCACTCGAATCGACGATCCTTTTCACAAGATTATGATGAAACTATACATTGACTCGTAAGTTAAAATTGAGTAAATGTAATTCTCTGCCCAAAGTATTGGATTATTATTCGAAAAATTTGTTGAAAATATTATAGATTCAATCAAGAAAACGATCATGAAAACCTTAACACTGAAAACCTTAACACTCGTGGAGAATGAAACCTTATTCAGCAAAGTTTTCGAGTAATCCAACATAGTTATTTATAGACAATCATTCATGAGGAATGCATAGGCCCTCGAAGTTAATTGAACTTTATGTCAACCCTGGTGAAGGTAATCTGAAGTAAATATTCATAGTTTACTGAGTGAAGGTAAAATGGCACAACACCAACAAATAAACAGTATACGATAGTTTTAAGACGATAAATTCTCGGTGCCATTCCCCGTTCCGATTTTATTAACCTTTCAATCCCCATAATGTTCTAGATCCCCTTGGTTCCTGGATACTTTGCTATTCTCCCCTACTTCATCAATTTTGAATCCATCAGGAGTGTGTACAACTTTAGGTGCGTAAAAATATTGTAAATTCCGAAGTGCATATGCATACCGCACCTTCAAGGCGAAAGTGTAGAAGAATGGAACAATGAGATGGTATTATAGGCTACGACGAGTGTTTGAGGTTCGAGGCGAATGTAAAGATTGCACGATAGTCTTCGGGTTAAGTGGAATTAACTGTTATATTATTAGCAGATAATGGTCAAAAGCAATAATGGAAGCAATAATCTGTAAAAAAGGTACATCGTCAAACAAATCGGTAATTAACTTTGGCTAGATGAGATCAGGTGAGAATATTATTTTGCCTAAACTTCTGGTTTAAGCTTTATTGTAATCATTATAAATGTAATTAGAAATAAAATTCAACTAAAATACTATAACCTTTAAAATTCAAGGTTTCATCTGAAGTATTAGTTTTTTTTATTTTTTAAACAGTATTTTATATTCTTGGGTACAAGAATTCATAATTTTGAGATCAAAGCTATATAATCCGATCAAATCACCAAGACAAATTTCAATATTAGGATCTATTTCAAACCAAATGTTTAATAAAAAGTTATTCTCTATTTTATTTTTAGCAGCTGGCATTAGCGCAAATCAAGCTACCTCTACTGGATCTGGTCTCACAGATTCAATAGAGTCTACTTGTCCAGTGGTGACAGTGACAATTCCAAACGAAACTACATATACCACAACGTGTACATCAGTATCAACTACTTATGTCACTGAATGCAAAGAGTGTACATCATACCCAACAGTTATTGTTACCACTGATCATACCGGTCCTCCAACAACTGAAAATGTGGTCTTTATTGTTACTACTAATTCTGAAGGTGATCTCTCCACCACTACAAAAGTTGGTTCCTATGAAGAAGAACCCACTATTGAAGGAGTTACCAAGACTACCACCATACCTGGTATGATAGGAGAGTTTCATACTGTAGAAACAATTACCGAAGGTGGTGCTGAAACAACAGTCACTAATCATGTAATTGTTGCCACAGATGCTCAAGGCTCTACTTATGTAACTTCAATGGAATCAGGAGCTGTTGCTGCCCCAGAGAAGACAATTGCCGGTGTTTCTACAGATATTCCGGAGAATACAACTCCTGTTGCTGATGAAGGTGTTACCGAGACTACCATACCAGGAATTATCAGTGACTACCATACTGTAGAAACAATTACTGAAGGTGGAGTTGAAGCAACAGTCACGAACCATGTAATCGTTGCCACCGATTCACAAGGTTCAGCTTATACAACTTCAGAAGCTGTCGAAAATAAAACCATTGCTAGTCTTTCTATAGATGTTCCCGAAAATACTCCTGCTGATACTGCAACCGATGCTACTCAAGCAACATCAGCTGCCGGAGGTTCAAGTGATATCCCCCAAGTTGCAACTGCGAATGCAGCCAACTCAATTCGCACCCATTCATCAATAATAATAACATTAGTGACAACCTTGGGTGTAACTGTATTCTAATAGCTTTTAAATCTTACGTTTCATTTAAGACATTTGTAATAGAAAATTCGGTTTAGATTTTTATAATAATTAATAATTGTTCAATTAAACTTTTAGGCTATATGTAGCTGCGTTTGATCATGATCTTCAGAAGTATATTTTGCAACCGAGGATTAATGTAGGATATCAAATGAATTTATAGGAAAACAATTGAAACACAAAACGTTAATAAACTCAATTGATCGGTAGTTGAGTGTGCATCATGTAACCAATAATAATATTATCTCTAAGCATCTACTTGTAAGTATACATTATATGAGTAAGTATTAACAGGCAAAGTTATAAAATATGATATCACTAATAGAGGATAAATATTATTTTTCGCTAACATATATCAAAGTATATTTTATCTTCATGAAACCTAATAATATAAATACAAAGTTGTCAAAAGAAAGTGGTTTAAGGTAATGTGATCATCATATTTATTATATAACAAGGGGCTCAAATACTATATTTATATGAGCGACTCTCCTACGTAAATTTACATCATCATGAGTTTGCAGCCATACTATTAATATTTTGAAATTGGAAAAAAAAAGACTTACTCCAATAGCCCCTTCCCTGTAAGCTATCAAATAATCTTTCTCGTGTCTTTCTTTCCATTCATTCAAATGTTTGTTGTTGAAATAAATTAATTAAGATTATGACTCAATTGGGTTTGACATATTTAGTGCGAATAAATGGTAATCTTTTCAACTGATAATATTGATAACATCCATTCCTTTGATGACAGACGCTCCAATAATAACGTCCTTGTTGGACACAGACTTATACAAGTTGTTCATGCACGCAGCTGTCCACCAGCACTTTTCAGAGGTCAATGTCGTTTATAAATATACAAATAGAACTCCCAGTATGAAGTTGAATCAACTGGCCATTGACTGGTTGAAAAATCAATTGAACAAGTTAGCCGACTTGAGGTTCACCAATGAAGAAATAGAGTATTTACGTGAAAACGTGCCGCAATTACGTCAAGATTATCTTGAATATTTGAAGACTTTTAAATTAAATCCACAACAACAAATTAAATATAATGATACGAGTGATGAGTTTGAGTTGGAAGTGGTAGGTACCTGGCAGGACACCATATTGTATGAAATACCCATCCTAGCATTGGTCTCTGAATCGTATTTCAAGTTTGTAGATCAAGATTGGAATTATGATTTACAAGTTGAACAGGTAAAAGATAAGTTCAACAAATTATCTGCAAATGATTGTAAGTTCTCTGAATTTGGTACGAGAAGAAGAAGATCTTTCAAAACTCAAGAGTTAGTTGTTTCAACTTTGAGCGCTTTACAAAAGGAACAACAAAAGAAAATTTTACTAGGTACATCTAATGTATTGTTGGCGATGAAATATAGTTTGACTCCCATAGGAACTGTTGCCCACGAATGGTTTATGGGTGTAGCTTCAATCACTCAGGATTATACCAATGCCAATAAAATCGCCATGGATTATTGGTTAGAAACTTTTGGTCCCCAACATGCTGGATTGGCTTTAACCGATACCTTTGGTACAGAATCGTTCTTGAAAGCTTTTGTCAAACCATATTCTGATCATTATACCGGAGTTAGACAGGACTCAGGGGATCCCGAATTGTATACTGAAACAATAGCTCACCATTACGACTCCTTAAATTATCCTAAAAATTCAAAAATTATCTGTTTTAGTGACTCGTTAAACATTGAGAAATGTTTGAAGTATAAACAAAAAGCCGATTCTGTGGGGTTAATTGCCTCGTTCGGTATTGGGACTTTTTTCACTAATGACTTTACCAATTCTAAACTGGAAAAATCAACACCGTTGAATATTGTCATCAAGTTAAAGGAAGCTGGCGGAAATCCAAGTATCAAAATCAGTGATAATATTGGTAAGAATATGGGTGACTCTGATACTGTTGCTAAAGTGAAACAAGAATTGGGGTATACTGAAAAGGTCTGGGAAGAAGGTGACGAAAGTAAAAGATGGGACAAATAATGAGAAATATTGTTATTAACTATCGAAACAATAATAATAACGTAGACATAGACTAGAGCAAAATCAAACCACTTTGTATTATAATTTTATTAATTTTATTAATTTTATTAATATTTTTAATCAGTTTTTACCTTATTTTCCTAGGGAAACTTTCATGGATAGACCAATTATAATTTGTAACATTCAAAGACCTCTGAAGCCCTCCGAGTGTATTCAATTATAGTGATAATTCAGTATTTGTATTAATACCACATTTGAGGTAGTGTATGTACCGCAGAGAATGGTGCTAGCATTGAAAACCATCAGACC
>JAXQKE010000334.1:0-22866 GCA_037042355.1 Candida sp. Y128-05E | reverse complement strand
AAAAATTATGTCAAATTAAAACCCTCGTACTTGTTATGGAAACCAATGTTATTCGGTCCTTCAGGGGGGATAAATTCAGCTCCCCAATTGTTACCGATGTCAAAATCAGGATCAGCCACAGTGAATACAATCTCATCGATTGTCAGTTTCATGAAGGACGATATCAATAATCCATATACAATTGATGAGGAGGCTCATAAAGAAATTGAGGCATATCGAGAAATGGATCAGAATGAACAATCGGACGAGAAGGCAAACCTTGATGATTATGTTGTATGTTATCCAGGCGTTCAATTTGAAATCAAGAAGAATAGACCGATAACACAAACAGAAGAAATTAGACACTCTGATAGAGTTGAGACTCCAGTAGCAGAAGATGCGTTGGATGAATTTGAAATAGAAGGAGATGATCTCGATATTGGCAACGTCGACGAAGAATCCGAGGAATATGTTGAAGGTATGGAGCTCGAGGATGAAGTCGAGGAAGATGAAGTGATCGATGATATAGTTGTTGAGGATGATGAGGATGAAGTTGTCATTTATGATGAGGAAGATGATGATGAGGAGATTGAATTCGAAGAAAATCAGATTGATGATGAAGATGAAATTATACGTACACGAAGGAAACATAATTCGCTGCCAGTAATCAGACGAGGAAGATCAAAAGACACATTTAATGATCAACCCAAGTCAGCAAATCAGGAATTTGTCGGGACAAGATTGAGGCATCGAATTACAACTCCAGAACCAATTTTAAGAGCAACACGACGGTCAACTAGGACTTCTTGAGGCAATGCCATATGTATATTAGTATCTGTATAATAAAGTCGGGTAATCATACCTTAAATAATTTACAAGAATTTTCGTAGACCTGGTCAATCAAATCTTCAATGTCCTTTTCGTCGGTGAGACCATATAACCCACACATTATTTCGGCAACCAAACCCACGAAAACGGGTTCGTTCCTTGATTTGACTAAGGGATGAGCAAATTCACCCACTTGATTATCTATGGAATCTGGATCTTGGAATTCTTTCAATTTCAATTCTGTTTTACTCAAATGTTTTTCGAAATTCTCCTTTTTGATTGACGGATATGGCAAGAATTCATGGTAAGTAGGGGCGACATTCTTCTTCCCACCATTATTTTGCTTCTTTTTCCCATTTAACGACTCTGTATCTTCCTTTTCAAAGGTTTCAAGCTCGTTCTGGGATACTAATGGGTAGAATTTATTCGGATATGGTGTGAGATATTTATAACTGGCATGGGTTCGCTTGACTTCACACCAAGGGGCATCGGTTTCAATCATTAACTTTTCTTTTGGTATTCTTGCTGCCACTGGTAAGCTAGCTTCCTCTCGCAAAGAACATCCGTTGACACTTATATAGAAGCCCAACTCGATCAATTGGTCTAGTTCCTCTTGTGTACCTGTAAACGAGTGTACCACACCATTGCCCTTGGCGATGGAGCCATTTTCAATAAACGGTTTAACAATATCCACAAAATCAGCACAAGCTGATCTCATATGTAAGAACAACGGCAATTGCAAATGTTTCAACTCAGCAATAAGTTCCAATTGTTTTGTAAACATGGTAATTTGTTGATTTTTACTCGAATAATGAAAACGGTCATAATCGAGTCCAATTTCTCCAAACGCTTTAACAAACCCTTGGGAAACACCACTTTCAATGATATCTTTCAATTCCGCCAATTTTTCCTCTACATCAGGGCGTAACTCTTCACTGTACCCTTCATCATTTTTAACATAAAATTCGTTAGCAACCGAACATGGATGGACACCAGCAGTCGAATAGAATTGTTGGGGGAAATCTTGACAAAGACTGAAGTGGTCCTTACTCTCTTTAATCGTTGACGCTGTAATCAACATTTTGTTCACATTAAATACATGGGCCCGTTCAATCACCTTATCAACATCGGGAGAATGCCTTGCTTTTCCATTGTAGCAGCCTTGAAACATAGCATCAGAGAAGTTGACTCCTATATCGAAGTACATTGGTTTCCATTTGGTTCCTGAGCTCATGGCCTTTCTTATCATAAAGATCAATCAATCAGTTAGTGAAAAATTCCTAGCCATTGAAAAATGTTACATTACATTTTAATCAACTAAAACTAAAAACTAATATACAATGGCTGATGATTTGGAAAACATATTGAAAGCAGAAGAATCACAATTGACAAGGGATAAAGAGATTGACAGGGTTTTGGCTGGGAATGAATATGATTATTTTGGGTTGTTGATGATAAACCCATTGGGAATGGACGAGGAAGCGATACTTAAACTGGTGAAGAATATTTATAGGAGGAAGGCGTTGTTAATACATCCTGATAAAACGACAAATCCGCTAGCACCTACTGCTTTCAATCGATTAAAGAAGGCAGAACAGGTATTATCTACAACTGAAGAGAGTGAAAATAAACTGTTGTATCAAGAGAAAGAAAGGTTGGTTGCTATATATAATGATGTCAACCAAGAAAATGAGATAATTTCCGATTGGAATGATGGAATAAATCGGGGAATAAGAGCAAAAGTTGAAAAGATTTTGCAACAAGAAATGAAACAACAGGAAATAGAAAAGATGTACCAACAACGGGAGGACCAGCAACGAGATGCGGAAGTGAAATCGGCGCTCACCCAAAGGGGAATTAAGCGGAAAATGGAGGCTAAATGGGAAGACGATCGTGATGAGAGAGTACAAAGCTGGCGGAACTATTCCAGTAAAGTTGAAAAGAAGAAAGACAAGCTGAAAACGAAACTAAAGAATAAAAAGAAGGTATTGGCTTAGATGATAAAAATCGAACTCCATTTTCAAGATCTAAAAACATTCACAATAAATTTATTTATCGTTATATTTATGCAAATTGAAATGTCCATCTGACATTAACAACATCTATCGAATTGAATATCAATATAAAGTACGTCAAGACTCTAGTGGTTTCTGAGGTGGTACCGAGATGGTTAATATCCATACTTGGATAGGATTTGAGATGTGCTTGTGGTAAATTTTAGCAACCAACGCTTGATAAATTAACACATATAAAGTCTATAAAAAGTATATAAATAGCCCTAGAAAAGTGACACCAGTAAACGATACAAAGTGAATATAATATGAAATAACAAATGAAAAATGTATATAGCTCACTATGAGACTAGAATATTTGTTTAAGTTGGATGAATATAAGTTTTACTGTTGGTAAATCTACCAGTTTCTCCTCAGTTTCTTTTCGCACTCAAAATTAGTTTCCAAGGACACTGAAATTATTCGGGCAAAATTAAAATGAACTAATTAAAAACATTAGATAACCTTAAGGGGAGAGTAAGTGTAATAGATAGAATTGATAATTTCAAACAACTTTGGTTAGGACATGTATAGTCTAAACTTAATGGATGGTTCAAGAAATGAGAATTTAAAGATTATTAAGTTTAACAGAGTTGATAATTTTCATCTTGTTTGTTATACTGAATTGTAATTCACATTTAATTCTCAGATAATAAATAAGGTGTAATATCATTGGAGTATTACCACTTTATTGTTTAATCTAGAATAATCTATTTCAAGTATTTTATTATTTTCAAATGTGGTAATTCATCATTATCTGTAGTCAATCAGATATTCCTATCTTCAGATATTGAATTGATGATAGAAGAATCTTTTGTTAAGATTACCTGATAATTACATATCAACTGAATAGATAATAATCCTTCTATCCTACTAATTCTTCTAAAGCTATTCTGTAAATCTCGTTCATTTAATTTCCCTAACATAATCTTTGCATTGCTCTGCGCATTTCAAATTTATATAGCCAAATACTTGAATAACTAAATGGCTCAAACTAACTTCCAGTTGTTATCTGTAGGACTAGTCTCCTTTGCTACAGGGTACTTGCTTCACCAGTTCACATCCAATTGCAAGCTGAAATCAAGAAAATTGGATGATGATGATGATTCTGTCTATTCTGACGAAAGTGAAGATGAAGGTGTAGATATAGATTCAACTCCGTTGAATGAAATTCCAGGGGAAGTACGAATGACTCTTGTTGTACGTCAGGATTTAAAGATGGGTAAAGGTAAAGCTGCTGCTCAATGTTCACACGCTACATTAGCTTTATATAAGAAAATTACCAATCATGATTCAGATGCTTATAACCCGGAAATGGTCAAGAGATGGGAGTACGGTAATGGCCAGGCTAAGATTACTTTACAGGTCCCTAATCAAGAAGAAATGGATATGCTCTTCGCTCAAGCAATGTCCCTCGGAGTAAACGCTTATATAGTCCACGATGCTGGTAGAACTCAAATTGCCGCTGGTAGTGCTACTGTGTTGGGCTTGGGTCCTGCTCCAAAACAAGTATTGGATCAAATCACCAGTAGTTTGAAGTTATATTAGTATTTATTTATATTTTGTACATAATAAATTAATATATATATATATATATATATTACTCGGAGAGTTATCCTTCACTAGTAGTTTGTAGCTGTATTAGTGTTTAAAATGTACATAATCTATGTAACTTGACAGAGTTATCTTAATCTCCTCCAAAGCAAGTATTGGATCAAATCACCAGAAGTTTGAAGTTATATTAGTATTTATATTTATAATTTGTACATAATAAATTAATTTACATATATATATGTAAAATTTTACCTCAACCTCCTTCTGATTGAATCACTGACAGCCAATGGATTGACAGCAGAACTTGTACGTCTTTTCCTACGTCGACGATGGTTACTTATACTATCATCGACATCGACCAAAACATCATGTTCTTCGTCCTCAACATCTACATCGTCGTCATCGTCACTGACATCAATGCCGCCAATAACATCGTCATAGAAGTCGTCGACGTCGTCTAATCCTATAGATGATAGTCGCCTCCTGCGATCGCGACTTGTCAGCGCTCGATGGCCATTCTTCAATTTCTCCAAATAGTCTATTCTCGACCAAATCTCCCCTTCGGTTCTTTGCGGTAATAATATTGATAATTCGGCAAATGACAACTCTCGGTTTCTTCGATTAATTAATAACTCGTCTTCTTCCATTGTCCACGGTAACTTGAACACGGGCATACTTGGTTTATCTTTTTCTTTCTCCTTGTCTTCTTTGTATTTACGATGCTGGAAATTGTATGAGTTTGACTTGATTTTGCTTTTGGTCGTGGTAGTGGTGGTTTCGGGCTTTTTCTCGGGAGTCGTTTCAGCAACTACATCAGACTCCTTCTTATCAGCATTATAAGGAATAACAACAGATCCGGATCTACTATAATACCCCAGAGAAGGGCCGGCAATACTGCCATTCCGTAAACTAGTCACTGTGGTTGAATGTTGGATCCCAGTGGCTCCACTTATACTTGAATTTCTCGAAGGACCACTAACACTATTATTACCGAATAAAATGGGTAAATGCGCCAATGCATTAGTATTCAGTTGGTGATGGGGGATATTCATTGATTTGGATGGCAATGACGAAACCGAGTCTCCTCGATTGGACGAGACTGACGCCCTATCATCGAATCTGATCTGGATGATTGAGTTATTATGGAAATTTGGTAGCTGCCCTGGTCCAGCATTGGGTCCATAAGACGAGTCTCTGGGAGTGATGGAAGAAGGTGTCTGGGGATGGGGTAGATTGTGAGGTAAGTTTGACGTGGGGTCGATTGAAATATCAACATAGTAGCCTCCTCCTGAATTGGCAGCAGCATTTTGATGATGTTGAGGATCCAAGGGGACATTATCGTCTGAATGGTTTCCATCTTGCGTCGTGGCCAGAATTAAACTGGGAGAATTGATTTGAGGCGTCGACGGATTGCTCATATCATTAGTTGTTTTGACTTGAGTAGTTCCCTGAAAACTCGAAACCGGGCTCGCTAATAGTGAAGACGAATTCGACAATGCGTTTAATCCAGCTAAAGCATTGGATATACTATTGTCATACCCAGTGAACAGAACATTCGATATGGGTGAATAAGTGCCTGCGAAACCGGTAGTTTCCTTTTTTGCTGGTAATTTTTTTGGTTGTTTTTGCTTTAAAGGGTTGCCAAAGGAATCCTGCTCGCTAGGATTGCTCTTAGGTATCAGTGTCCCTAAAGCCGCTGCTGATTTGGGCGGATTCTTTAAATTCCCCGATTTCAATCTTCTCCATCTGAACTGACAGGCGTTCGGGGTTCTATTATTGAAATGACTGGCGATTTCTTTCCACCCCAACTTCTGTTGGTCCTTCAAATGCATCAACAACACATCGTCTTCGGCATCCCAAGACGTTGGTGTCCTACTGAATGTCTTGGCCCCATTTGCAGCTGTTCCTGGAATGCTACCTGTATCGCCATCTGGCTGAACATCTAGCGTATCGCTCATATCATATACCACTTGTACTCTCTGTGTGTAGTGTTGGGTGCTACTGCTTCCTCGTACTGTTGTTGGTGATGATCATCGTCGAATTTCGAAATGCGAAATTGAACAAGTCACATGAGCAGAAATCGAACAAGTGATAAAACAACAACAGACGAACAAAGAGAGGGAGAGAGAAAGAGAGGCGGATATTTAACTACAAAGTAAGATACTGGCCAAATTACAGAGAATTTGGAGGTAAAATGACCATTTTAGCGTTTATGTGTACAAATCTATATATAGTGTGACAGTTGAGGTGGATGGATGAGATGGATATTTAGGTTTATTCTTCTTTACCAACCTTTTCAGTCCAGATGTTTTCTGCTTCGACAATGGTATTATTGTTGGCTTTCATTTTGTTCATGGTTTCTACATATTCATCATACTCATCAGAATCAAAAACAATACCCCCACCCGCTTGTAAATAAGCCACACCATCTTTGTAAACCATAGCTCTCAAGGCAATACAGGTGTCCATGGTTTTTCCATCATACCCCCAATGACCAACTGCACCAGCATACACACCTCTTTTCTCGGCTTCCAATTCAGCAATCAACTCCATGGCTCGCACTTTAGGTGCACCCGAGACAGTACCAGCAGGAAAGATTGATCTGAATGCGTCGAATCTGGTTTTGTCCAGTCTCAAGGTACCACTTACTTGTGAGACCAAGTGCATAACATGCGAAAATCTTTCTATAGTCAATAATCGATCAACATTAGTGGTTTTTGGTTGACATACACGGTTGATATCGTTTCTAGCTAAGTCCACCAACATTATATGTTCGGCACGATCTTTCAAAGAAGCACGTAAGATATTGGCATTTTCTTCGTCAATTTCCTTGGTTTTTCCTCTTTCAATAGTTCCAGCAATAGGATGGGTGATAACCTTGTCATTAACATCTGATTGGACTAGAAGTTCTGGAGATGCACCAATGATTTGGAAATCAATGAGATCGATATAGAAAAGATATGGCGATGGATTGACCGATCTCAAATGACGGTAGATATTGAACGGGTGGAGGGAGGTGGGTCTGGCGACTCTTTGCGAGGGAACTGCTTGGATAATGTCACCTTTAAGAATGTGTTTCTTCAAAGTAGTTACGTGTGCTTCATACCCCTCTTGACCAATGTTTGATGTGAAAGTTTGGTTTTGTTTAATTGGTGGTTGCACCGGATTTATCTCATCAAAAGTGATAGATTGATCTGTCAAAATAGTGACAACTTCATCAATCTGTTTAATAGCATCTTGATAATTTTCTTCCAAATTATCAACCCCAACATTATTGATAATTTGAAATCTTTGATAAACATGATCAAATGCAATGACCAAGTCACAAAACATCAATACTGCTTCGGGTAAATTCAAAGTATCTTTTAAATCTCTCTTTGTCTTTGGTTCAAAGTATTTAATACAATCATAAGAGATATAACCGGTAGCACCTCCTGAGAATTTAGGTAACCCTGGCATCTGTGCTTGTTTGTATTGTTTGATTTCTTGTTCCAAAATCGTTATAGGGTCAACATTGACATATTTCTCATCAAATAACTCTGCCTTGTCCCCGGTTCTTATGATTTTCTTGGGGTTGATCCCAATAAACGAATATCTATCAACAGTATCACCTTTCACAGACGATTCAAATAAAAACGATGGCCCTCTCTTGGAATCGTTCAACTTGGCTAACCTCAAGTATGCATTGTGGATGGTTAAATCGTCACTCATCACATATTTGTAAATGGGATACAAGTTTGGTTTATCTGACAAACCTTCATTACCTGCAACAATTGTCTTCAAAGCCTCGAAAGACGGTTGGATTTTGCCCTATACTGTTAGTATATATCCTATCTACAAATATCCCTCATAATATAAGTACATACACTCATTATCTATCTGTTCTGAAGTAATTGATTCTAGCCTTAACTATTATACCAATCCATTGTGAGTCAATTTTTCAAATTTTTCAGTGTACAGGGAAATGAAAAATTTGGCTTGAGGTTGGGATGTTCTATTGATTACATGTATATTACATGTTATATGCTATATCTATCTATATTACAAGGTGTAGGCTGGTCGTAAAATGCAATGGCCTTTAACTGGGTTTAAGTAGATGATTTTATCACAAGAAATCGTGGTTCCAATGTTGAAAGTTTCATCGATATCAATTGCAACTTGGATTTCTAGTTGTAACACCCCACAGTAGGCAGAACATAATCGGATCTTCAAGTCTGGTACCTTCTCTCCTATGTGGGTGATCGTGCAATCGTAAGTTGTAGTGGCTTCTTGGACAGAGGTTAATAAACCCTGTTCCATCATTTTTAATGTCCAGTATCGTTTCATTCCTGATCCAAGGTATTGATTCACGTTGTCGGCATTGGTGACGTTGGAGATTTGGTTAGTTAATGTTTGGGCATTGAAAGGTCCATTGATGTTATACCCATGGCTTTTCAAATAACTGAATCGTGTAATGACATCTAGTTGATTTTGTGAGTTCAAACAATATTCGTTAAATGCTAGTAATTGAATGTGGTTTAATATTTGTAATTGGTTTATTAACGATTCACAATCAGTCACCACATCTAACATTTTGACATATCCATGGTTCATTCCTTCCAATACATTTGGTTCACCATAAACGCCAATAGTTGGAGATGCCATGAAGTGTTTACCTACTATTGATGCTGGTAACGAGACATACCTCTGGGCATCTCGTGAAAGTAATGTTTGTGAATAATCACTAGCATGATATCGTGGTAGCATTATATTATTATGCGATATTGAAACCGCTTCATCATGCTTGTTTGGTGATAATGCTTGGCTATGGGTAAAAATTGGAATGTCATTTTCAAAACAATAGTTCGCGGTGGCATTACCAACAAACTTATCCAATTCATTAATGAAAAATTTAGCCTTGGTGAAATTACCACCATAATTATTTCTTTTGATACTAGTTACAACCTGTTCGTGATTGGTGTTTGCATGAAGGTATGACACTTCTTTTTGAAGGTCAGTAGCATTGGTTGAACTCATCTCGTTTTGTAAAACCGAAGCGCCATTGTCATTTCTAAGTTTTAAATGGCTTTGCATCACACTATATATGAATCTGATATTATGACAATCGTGATCACTTAGAAGCGGGGCTTCTCCGGCCGGTTCTGGGCGTCTGTTGAATAATTTAAATGGTGATGATTCAAGTTTCCCTTCAAGACAATCTTCCAAATCCTTCCAAGATAAATTTTTGATCTTCACTGATCCTAATGAATCAAATGAAAATTTCACTTTTTGGGGCAACTTGGCCAATGGATTCGATTCATAAGTGTCGTAGGTTAAAGATAACGTGAGACATGTCGTGTCGCTATATTTTTCCCTAGATGGGTTTGCTAATGACATATCGCCCACTTGAATCCACTCCAGTTCAATCTTTTTCGAAGCCTGACTGGCAAACTTTATTTGGTTCAACAATTTAGGCCCAAAAAAGTTATTTACTGATGAAAAGTTAATCAAATTCGTAATCGCTTTGAAGTTTTTATTCATAATCGCATTAAACAACTCACTATTCGGGGGTAATTTCGACATGACATCGGGAATGTGGACATTGATTGTGTATCTTCGAGCATTGATTTTCTCTAATGAAATAGCCAAATATGATTCACTTCCTTTAGCTTTCGACAAGCTTGTAGAATAGGGAATCCCGTATATAACATGTTCGACATAATACTGCTTCGAATTTCGTAAATGGGGGAATTTATCTTGCAATTTAGATGAATGTAGGAAATCAGAATCAATATTCGACGTCATGCCTCGATGGGAATTGACAGCTAACTTGTCTAACGAGGGCCTCCCAACAATATTGGCCGATAAGTAAATATCAGTTGCCGGGCATTTTTGATTGTTGTAAATTTTTAAATCTTCAAGTATGGAGAATAATTCATCGGATGTTAATCGGGCAAACTGCTTGAAAAGATCAAGTTTATGTAAACCCTCCACCAATTTTTTGTGTGGATGAACAATTGCAAACTTGATTGCGTCAATTACATGCTTGTAGTGTCTTCCCTCCCAGATATTGAAATAATGAGTGAGATCGTCAAACGATTTTGGATGTAAAGAAGTTTGCTGTTGGTATAACTGATTCATAAACTGATTTGTATTCTTGAGAATCTGTTCGTTTTTGAAATCGGACAATATTTTGTTGATTGCTTGGGTATTTGTCGACGAGTTAATCATATAGGTACAGTTTTTCACTAAATCATTTGAGCAATTTTTGGCAATGATATTTGTACTATTTGTCGAGTCCATAAATGGCACCACAAAACTAGGTGAATCAATCAAATTCAAATGCACGGCAAATAATACTGAACATTGATTTAAGTATGATTCATTCAAATCGTTCACGATAGTTTCGGGGAATACCAACGATTCAATGATTTGAATAGCTGATATACTAGTGAGTGTATGGGACCTTGCTCTTTGGGCGTATATAGTATCGAATTGATCTTTCAAAACCTTGCTGTATAGGCAACTTTTATTTATAAATGATGTCATATATTGAACAAGGTTCAATCGAGGTTCAAAGTGTTCGTTGAACCTATTTTCGAGGATTTGCAAGTCAGTGATATAGTTTTCGTCTATCACATTTTTAAAATGTAATCGAATATTAGCAACCGAGACATGTTTCAACTCATTGGCAACATTCAATACGATCAATTTATTGTAATTTTCATTGAATTTAGAACCGGTGTTTCGAACAACGGTCCCAAAGGATATTTCACTGGTTAGAGGATCGACAAACTCTATAAATGACCCTGCAGTCGGTGTCGAGTTCTCATTAGAATATAGAATATCTTGAAACGATGGAATCGGTAATTTGGATGGAAACCCTTGAAAAGTCACATTGGGATATAGTCGACAGTAATTCCATGAATCATAGAATTGGGGTCTTGCTTGAATGTATTTTTTCAAACTAATTTGATCTTCATCAGGAAATTCTAAAAAAGTTGATAAAAAATCTGAATTGTCTTTAAGTTCATCTTGTGAAACCGGGTTTTCTGTAAAATGATCGATATTGTTGGTTTTCGGTATACTGTTAGGTTTCTTGACATTTATGACGTTTCTAGTGAATGTAGGATGAAATCGTATTCGTCCTCTAGGTCGTAATTTTAAAAGCATGGCCAATTTTCTTCACTCTGATTTCATTATAGTAATTGATAGGTGGTGAATGTATCTCTATGTGCAGATATGGGTTAGATATATCCCTGGTGGAGTTTATGTACAAGTTTTTATGATTAACCAAGATCTTTCACTATAGGATTTTTCAGATCGCATTACAAATTTTTTCAGTATTTTAGTACTACAAATTAAATAGTTCTATAATCATAATTTAGATCTATGATAAGCATTACAGAGATATAATTGAGTAGGATATAATGTAGAGATGGGGACTGCCCCTTTCCAGTTTTTAATTTAAGCTTTTTTTGCTCGAATATGTAATTATTTCTGTAATTATTTCCATCTTTGAACAATTACAGCATTCTTCAATTGAGCATCAGCTACTGTTACCTCGTCAGAGTCCTCAATTGGCTTTACAGGGAAGGCGTGACTCAAGTTGAACGGTCTGCCGTTCTCATTAAAGTCATGACTTCTGACAAATTCATAAACTGTCAGTATTGGATCGGTGGAGTTGAATTTATGCGACGTTTTCTTACCATTAGCAAATCTAATTTGAACATTAGAGTCACCTGAACTTTCAACTGGTTTGTCAGCTTGTCCGACTTCTGGTTGCACTTCTTGTTGCACTTCTGGTTCTTTTTCTAAAACCTCACCTGGCACGGGAGAGCCTAATCTTTGACCATGGCCATGGTAACCTCCTAGTTTACGCTTTGGTTGGTAATCTTCATCATTTTTCTTTATTACTGATACGTCGACATCTTGACCAAACTCAACATTCAACAACGAAACTGGAACTCTTCCACGGTTTAATTCTTGTAATACTTGTTCATTAGCAGGGTCGTCATATCTATGTAAAGGCCCGTCTCCAACAGTAAACCCTTGTTTCCAGAAGGTCAATTCCCGAGTGACTTTTTGTGGACGCTGCATTCTACGATTAGGGTCAGCAAACGATTCCGAGGGTTCTGTACCATCACCCAATTTGAAACCAGTACCGGTGAATTTAGGTTCTTCAAATTCATGTTGAGCTGAAGGTCTGTCATCGGGTTGGGTCATTTGTTCTTGAGCCTTTTTGAATATCTGATCAATTAAGGATTGTTCCCTATTTTTATCCTTCTTGTTAGGATCCTCTACTTGCAAAGCAGACTTTTCCCCTCCAGTAAAGAAGTTAGTATCGGTTTTATCATCCTCTTCATCATCTTTCAAATCACGGAGTGTATTAATACCAGGTCTAAATGTTAGTAATCAAAAATTCATAAATATATCATATCCATATTCTAATACATACGCTTTCTTCTTAGTTTTAGTTGGTACCTCGCTTGAAGGCGTTGAGTTGTTGTTAGCATAGAAGTCTTCAATTGCATCTAATAATTCCCCATTGTTTCTGTTTAAGTATTGCTCTGCTAAGTACTTGGTAGACTTTGTGACATTGATAAACTGAGTTACCAACTCCTCTGGATACATCTTCTCTTGATTGGACATGGTGTAATATGGATGGCAATTATCTCACTATATATATTTTTCCACCATACAAGATTACTGCGTAGAAGGAAGATCCAACACTCAGTGGCAATTACGTCGACATAGACCTAGGTCTACCTCCAATAGTCCTACTCAAACAGAACCGCACAAGATTACACATAATCCAAATTACAACACTTAGCATCAATCGAATTCTAACTGTAGAAGCTATCATCATTCATTTAGTAGTGACAATTGTAGCTTTCCGTCATGTTTCTAGTATTATGGGGCTTATTATATTACAATAAATCCATTGCGAATAGGTTTATCAGTAGAATAGGTAATTACATCAGAACTGACTTTTAGATATTACACCACGGTGTCTACTTGGGTTAGTTGCTATTGTAAGCTCATACTTAAAATTTGACTACAAGTTCTTTTTATAAATATTAATTAATATTTATCGTATATACTAGCCGATGTTGAAATCCCAATTTTAATCCCCTTTCCAATGAATAAAATCCATTGGAAATAAAAAAACAATATAAAAAGAGAGAACTATTGAAATAGCTCTAAAATAACAAAAAAAATTATAATAAAATCATAATGGAATAATTATAATGCAAATCATAATCATAAACATAAAACATATTAGAAAAATTACATTAATGTTGAATAAATGTAATAGTACAGCATCAACAATATGAAGAATTGAATAATGCAAACTCTAAGATCTCAAAACTTAGTTTTTAGATCTAAAGTATTTAGCAGCTTCAACCATATTGGTTAAAGATTCTTTAACTTCAGGCCATCCTCTGGTTTTTAAACCACAATCTGGGTTAACCCAGAATTTTTCAGCTTGGTAAACCTTCAAGATTTCTTCAACTCTGGTGACGAATTCTTCTTTAGATGGAACTCTTGGAGAGTGAATATCGAACAAACCTAAACCAATATGATTTGGGTAGTTGGCGAATTCTCTGATATAGTTGGCATCATCCTTTTTGGAGAATTCAATAGAAACAACATCAGCATCTAAAGCTTTGATATGGTTTGGATCTAAATCGGAGTAACAGAAATGAGAATGGATTTGAGTAGAGTTTTCAACACCAGAAGTGGCAACTCTGAAAGATTGAGCAGCCCAGTTCAAGTAGTCGGATCTTTCAGCACCAGATCTTAATGGTAAACCTTCTCTTAAAGCTGGTTCATCGACTTGGATGACGGTAATACCGGCGGCTTCCAAGTCAGTGACTTCATCTCTTAAAGCTAAACCTAATTGTAAGGCTTGAACTTTACCAGAGACATCGTCTCTTGGGAAAGACCATCTTAAACAAGTAACTGGACCAGTTAACATACCTTTCATTGGTTTAGAAGTTAAAGATTGAGCGTAGACTGATTCTTTGACAGTCATGGCTTTTGGTCTGGAAATGTCACCAACAACAATAGGTGGTCTGACATATCTGGAACCATAAGATTGAACCCAACCGTTGGTGGTGAAGGCGAAACCTTGTAATTGTTCACCGAAGTATTGAACCATATCATTTCTTTCTGGTTCACCGTGGACTAAGACATCTAAACCAACTTCTTCTTGGAATCTAACAACTTGTTCGATTTCCTTGTTGATGAAAGCTTCGTATTCTTCAGCGGTGATGGTACCTTTGGTGAATTTGTTTCTGTTGATTCTGATATCTTTAGTTTGAGGGAAAGAACCAATAGTGGTGGTTGGGAATAAAGGTAAGTTGTATTTTTCCTTTTGGACAGCTAATCTTTCTGGGAAAGGAGATTTTCTGGTAGCTAATGATTCATTGATAGTGGTCATTCTTTCTTGGACCTTTGGATCATTAGTAATAGAAGAAGCTTGTCTTGAAGAGATAGATTTAGCGTTGGCAGCTAAAGCTTCAGAGACATCTTTACCAGAAGCGTTACCGGCAATGACAACAACTTCACCTAATTTTTGAGTAGCAAAAGAGAACCAGTCTTTGATGGTGGCATCTAATTTGGTTTCAGAAGCTAAGTCAACTGGGGTGTGTAATAAGGAAGAAGAGGTGGCAACAACAACTTTGTCAGCACCAACTTTTTCAATAGCTTTTTGAACAAAAGCAGAAGCTTTGGTCAAGTCGGTTTTCCAAATGTTTCTACCGTCAACGATACCAACAGATAAGGTTTTACCGTTCAAGACTTTGACAACGTCATCTAATTGTTCTGGGTTTCTGGCGAAATCGAAATGGAAACCAGCAACTGGTAATTTTTCGATAGCAGACAAGTTTGGAACGACGGTACCGAAGTAAGTAGCAACAGTAATTTCTGGAACGTCATCACCGACTAAAGCATCGTAAGCAACTTGGAATTTAGCTTTGATTTCTGGTTCCAAATCTAAGACCAAGATTGGTTCATCGATTTGAACTTGTTCAGCACCAGCATTTTTCAATTCTTGTAATAATTGTTTGTAAACTGGTAAGATTTTTGGTAATAAGGAGATTGGGTCCAAGTCCAAGGAATCTTTATCAGCTTTACCTAAGTATAAGTAAGAGATTGGACCAACAATGACTGGTCTGGTTTGGATACCTAAAGCTTTAGCTTCATTGAATTCATCAACTGGTTTGACACCACCGGCGGTGTTTAATTTGAATTCAGTGGAGTTGGAGAAGGTTGGTCTGACGTAATGGTAGTTAGAATCGAACCATTTAACCATTTCCAAGGCAGTGACATCAACGGCTGGGGTTGAGTCAGTGGCTTTTCTTTGTAAACCTCTACCCATGGCGAATAAAACATCAATTGGAGCTAAGTCGAATTTGGTGTATCTGTCTGGGATAACATTGAATAACAAAGATAAATCCAAAACTTGATCGTAGTAGGAGAAATCATTGGAAGCAATGATATCGACACCAGCATCTTGTTGTAATTTCCAGTTGTGTTGTCTTAATTCTTTACCTTTGGCTAATAAATCTTCGACGGTAACTTTACCATTCCAGTAAGATTCAGTAACTTTTTTTAATTCTCTTTGACCCCCGATTCTTGGGAAACCTAAAACTGATGATTGAACCATTATAAAATTGTTTTAATTAATGATAGAAGAAGAAGGAATTTTTGAAAATGGGTGGTATATTGTCCATTTAAATATTAAATTTTTCACCTTCCTGTACCGGAGAGTAAACGTTGATTAAATATTTTTCAATCGTTTACATATGTACGAAAAATTAAAATAAGAATAGCAACTACACCAATTGAATGATCTTAACATTGAAAATTACTTCAATTGAACTCAATTGAGTCAATTGGTATTATAACAATTACATCCAATCAATCTATCTCTTCAAGTATCAATTTAATCTACTTGTTGTAGTAAATCATGGCTATAAGAGATACCATACTAATCACGTGTTGCGTTCTCTCACATGAAAATTTTTTAGATTAGGAGAGTACACGTGATCTATGCAATTATGGTGAGATTCTCATTTGATGGGGGAATTTCCATTATTTGCCTTTGATTCTATACGACAGGAAAACCCAGCCAACTGTTTGATGGGTTTGACTCCTTCTTAATTAAGCTGGAATTAGCGATTTTTTTTTTTTTGTATCAATTGATTCAGATCGATCGTAGTATAATATATAGTGTAGTTGTAACTTTATTGATAAGGATAAGAGAGATTTGAGCTGATAGTGTGGAGTATTGTCCCGTTCACTTTTTTGGTGGTAAATAAATTATAATAAATTAATTTGTTGCAAAATCGCACGTTTAAAATTATCTATTTCTGGTAAGTTTGGTAGAGGGGAGTAAGATTAATGTATTAGTGTATTTGTACTGGCTTTGATTTATGTATACTGATAAGGAATGTTCATGTTTATAGGGGATTCAAAAAAAAAATAGTGAAGGATGCGAGGTTCGAACTCGCGCGGACACTGTCCAGTAGATCTTAAGTCTACCGCCTTAGACCACTCGGCCAACCCTCCAACTGTTTATATAGGTAATTTGAACCCGCTTCGCCAATATAGATAGGCGTTAAATGGTAATTTTCTGGAGCTATTTATTAGTTAAAAGAGAGTAACCAAAAGTAATTTGGTAAGCTAATATGATGTATATAAGGAAATATTTTGTTAAACTGTGCTTGGATGTGTTCTTGGATTGGTTTTTGTGATTTAACTGGAATTATTCAAATATTTCCAATTGCTGCAAAAAATCAAGAATAATATTATTGTAGTTTTCTGGTAAAGTGATATCCTTTGGAAATGATCATATTAATCTTTAGCATGTTTCATCATTGTTATTGTATTGATCTAGAGTACACCTAAGATAAATAAAAATAAAGTAACCTTTAGGAACTTTTTTGATATATAAAACTTTCCAAATATTCAAATCGATTAAGTCGATGAAGAGAATCGAACTGGGGCATATGTCACTCACGATACAAATACGCTGTTAATATCGTGAATCTTACTGGAAAGACTAACATTCTATTGAAAAACTATTGGATTGTCGATAACAGATTTATTAATGCTAATAATATGAGGATTCTGGTTAAGTTGACTCTATTCTTTACCATATATCAGTAATAATATACCCATTTACCAAATCCATGTATCAGTCATATATCCCCCATTAGATTCAATTTCGTCTGTTTAATTCTAAAATGTGGTAGTAATCCAAGGGACATGAACCCATAAATGAAAACTCTCTTGGATCGACATTTGACTACTATAGTCAGTAAAAGCTTTGAACAATAACCTCTACACTGATTTTCTTGTAATTCATTCTGTTTATATTTCTATTTCTATACGTCTATAAATTTTTACCTAGTTCTAAATGCACCTAGTGCATATGAATTTGCCTTAATCCTTGGCCAGGAACTCTTCTAAAGTATCTTTTTGAGTTTGCAAATAACAAGTCTCGAGATAATTTCCGTACTTTGATCAATATATCTTTTCTAGGTAAGAATTCTGGAAAGATAATCTTTATCGAGTTTTCGGAAGAATCTTTATCCAAATCATTCGATTTAGTTAAAATACATAAATAAAATATGACTTGGCCATATCCGTGCATTCCTTCATGAACCACGAGATCAATGATATTATTTAATGGAACAAATACCTTAACTGTATTCTGAAATCTCCAACGTTTTTTTGAGATTAATTGTACTCCTATATCCTTTAGTATAATAACACTATCTTCAGGTTGTACTCTAGTCAATATGATACCTGTAGCGGCTAATAAACCTATCAAAATGATCCAATTTTGTAAATTCAACAATGAAAAATCTAGGTCCAATATATTTTGTAAAGTTAGCAAGTTGTAACCATATGCTACAAAGCAGGAAAAAGCAACAGTAGCAATAGCATACTTATACTGACACAAGAGGTCGGCATCATTGTTTGTTATTGTGAACTTGAGCATATTATGCTGAGTCAAGTCATCTTCGATATCGATAGATGGTTCAATTTGTAAATTATAATTTTTTATAGATGACATTTATGTGTGTGATTGTTTGTTGTATTCAGTTAAGTTATATTACATATAGATCATTGTTTGATGTCTTTGGAATGGTTTAGTTGTCAGTTTGTATTGTGACTAACAGTTGATAAATTGACTCTTTATAGAAATTGCAATTGGCACGTGCAATGACACGAAGTTATTCACGATGATCATATATTCATTAAATTTGGATCTATATACGACATATAAACATAGAGAGATTCATTCAACTGGTTGTTTCTTTATATCATCGATAGAACCAACCACCATTTCATTTTTACGATATTGTTGTTGTTTTTCTTTTCTTGTCATTCGTTTACCCCCAGTTCTGATTTCATATTCACGTTGTCTCGATGCTTCAGCATCTTCACGAGCGGCCTTTTCTTTCTCTTCTTCAATTTGATTAATATGGTATTGATGTTCGACTCTGACTTGGTCTAATTGAGCATTATAATAATCCAAAGTTTCAATTTTATTACCAGAATCAAAGCAATATTTATCAAAGTCAGCTGGTAATTTACGTTTCAATGCCATTTCAATAACTTCAGGATATTTCTTTTCTTCTAGGTTAAATTTCAGTTTGACTTGTTTTCTATTTCTATAAGGAAATAGTTGGGCAATCATGGAAAAGTCAGTCCCAAAAGTACTTAAAGCAACATAAAATTGTTTAACTTCATCTTGTGTCCATCTATCAGTATATCTTCGTTTGCCATACGTAGTAGAGATCACAGGATTTTCAAAAGGATTGGCTTCTTCAACCACTCTGTTTGATCTATCGATATTACCATGTCTATTTCTCGTTAATGAATCTTCATCAACCACCATTTTACCCGAAGCGTCTATCTTCATTTGTAACTGCGTAGAATTGGTGGGTTCGACATCAGTATTAAGCAAATTGTTCACTTTTCGTTTCGATTCATCCATACTTTCTGGTTCGGCTGAACGTGCAATCACATCTTCCAAAGGTATTCTTTCTTTCCGAGCGGTTTCTCGTTCTTCACGGCGCTTGACTTTTTGCAACTTCATTTTCTTTTCCGCCTCTTGGGCCCGCTGGAAATTACTACTTAACCTACCAATTGGAAATGATGGTTTACACAAATCAGCAAGCTTGAAATTTTTGGTATCTAGGGCGATATTCTCGTATAGTTCTGCGTCTTCATCTTTAACATTTCTAGGTAATTGCCCCGATGTCTTTATTACTCGTTCAGAATCAGTAGGTAGTACGGGTATTCTTTTCTGTCTTTTGACTCTTGGTGAAAGCTTCACTTCTACATCATCGTTGCCAGATTCCACTGGTGACTCTGCCTCAGCTTCAGGTTCCGGTACTGTATCATCTGTTTTCGGTTCAGGGGCAGCAGTATCTTGAATATCCTTATACCATTGTTGACGTAATCTCCTTCTCCGTACACTGGGGCCATCTTGAGCTACTGGCTCGGGTTCAGCTACTATAGGTTTTGCAGTTGACTTCTCTTGCTTCAGCTTTATAGGTTTTTCTATTTCTTGATTCTCAGTAGATTCTGGGGAAAATTCAACCTTTTCCTTAATTTCCGCTTTCCGTCTAAATTTCGTCAATCTATTGGTATTTGGATCAATAGCTACTACAAACTCTGACGTACCATCATCTACAGGGATGAGAACCTCCTCCTCCTCCTCCTCCTCGACTTCTTCTGGTTGTTCTTCAACTACAGGCGAGGGTTCTTTAGCCACTAAATTAGGTATAATGGGTTCTATTCTAGCAGAAACCCGCGCAGCTGAAGATTTACGACGCTTAGCTACCTTCCCAGCAGGGATACCAATCTTTGCAGGAGGTTTGCCTGTTTCACTCGAATCTACAGCACCCGAGCCTGAAATGATGGATGCTGAACGATTGCGAAATGCCACTGGGGTTATACCTGACAAACGTCTAGAAGCAACTTCCGAAGTTCGTCGGCTTCTAGTTTCTGGTTTTGATGTAACCTCTTCATCCAGAGACAGATGTGAATGCTCATCGTGTACTAAACTGTCCACTTTCTCACTAGCATCCTTTGGATCAATATCCTCTTCTATATTAGTAGATTTCTTGAATTCAAAAGTTTGAGTCTGAGTGGGATCTGGTGTAGCCAATACTGGCTCATCTTGTTTGTGTTGTGATTGTGTTGTGGGTGCATCATCTTGACTAACTTGTGAAGGTGGAGGTGTCAGAACAGCGGCAGCATTGTTAACCTTCCTTTTGATAGGCTTCTTCTTCAAGTGCAAGAATTGAGAACTCTTCTTGATAACACTACTCATGGTCTCTCTCTTGTGTGTATGTTTATCAAGAGATGCTGCTTTTGGTTTAAAAACAATATAAATACTGCATATAAACAAAAATATATTAAATAGTATAGATAATGGTTAACTAAACAAAAGAAGTGAATCAGAGAAGTTGAGATGGTATACATGAAAGAATTGAGTTGTTTATAAATGTCAATTCATCCCATTTCCCAAATTAAATTTTGGCTGTGAATTTCAAACGGTTGCAAAATCTCATCACTGGAAAATGAAAAACTGATTAAACAAGCCCATCTCTTTACAGAATATCTACAAAATAATAATATGAGGTGTATTGCTCAGCAAAGTTGGAGCACTCAGGTGACAGATAATTGGGTATTGAAGCTAGGTTACTTTGAAAATAATCAATCGTTTGTTTGCTCATCTAGTGATGGATGTTTACGGGGTTTCCAATTGAATTCGGCAAACCAATTATACAATATAAAAGCTCATGAGTCTATAATCAATGATATCCAGGTGTTGGATACCAATACAGTAGCCAGTAGTTCTACAGATGGGATAAAATTATGGGATTTACGTTCAAATAATTTGGTCCATCACTTGAATAATGATAAAAATTCAAATTGGTTGTCGTTGGCCCATAAAGATAACTTACTAGCTGGTGGAACAGAATTGGTTGGTGCTGATGCAGAAATACATTTGTGGGATATACGGAGTCCCCAGAATATTGTTAAATCGTATATCGATTCGCATCGTGATGATGTCACTACTTTGAAGTTCCACCCCACTATAGATAACTACTTGATGTCGGGTTCCACCGATGGATATGTTAACATTTACGACATGAATGAGCAAGAGGAGGAAGATGCTTTACATCAAGTGATTACTTTTTCGTCTGTCCATTCTTGCCATTTCACTCAGACTAGAAGAATTGCTGCCCTCAGTCATATGGAGACACTAGCATTTTATGATTTAAATGATACCAAATACGAAGAGATTACTGAAAAATCACCTAATGATTTAGGTGATGTGCGTACGAAATTCCAGGACTGTGAATATGTCGTGGATATTAATCCACAAGGGTACATTGCTTTTGGTGCCAATACCCAAAGAAAGTTAACTTTATTACCATTTAACCCTCAAACTGAACAGTTCGACGTCGACAAACCAGCTTGGTTTGCTGACGCCCACGGCGAAGAAGTGGTACGTGATTTGATGGTCTTACCAAACTCAAAGAATGTCTTGACCTGTGGTGAGGATGGTGAAATTAGACTTTGGGAATTGCCTTATCAATTAGAAAGCTTTTCATTTGAAGATATAAAAGATGAAGACGAAGACGTTGTTATGGACGAAAATGTCGACAAAAAAGATAAAAAGAAGAAGGATAAGAAAGACAAGAAGGACAAAAAGGAAAAGAAGGAAAAGAAAGATAAAAAGGATAAATCCGACAAGAAGGACAAGAAGGATAAAAAGAAGAAGGAAAAACGTTTCAAACCATATTAGATCTCGTATACATATTTGCATTTTTTTTGTCTTAGGGTTATTAGATAACGTATAGATACATATCCAATGTTAAATTTATCTATATTTATATATACATGCTATTTAATTTAATCTTCTGACGATATCATTAATAACATCTTGGGTAGAAGAGTTACCACCTAAATCTGGGGTTTTGATTTTATCTTCGGATAAGTTAGCATCGACAGCTTCGTAAATTCTAGCAGCTGGTTCTGGATAACCCATGAATTCCAACATTAAAGCGGTGGATCTGATGGTAGCAATAGGATTGGAGATACCTTTACCTTCGATATCTGGAGCAGATCCGTGACATGGTTCACCGATAGCAAAGTTGTCACCGACATTGGCAGATGGAACGACACCTAAAGAACCGACCAAGGCAGCAGCACCATCGGATAAGATATCACCGTACAAGTTTGGAGCAACAACAACGTCAAAGATTTCTGGTTCTCTGAACATCCTGTAGACCATGGAGTCGACAATTTGTTCTTGGTAAGTGATACCAGCGAATTCTTCGGCATTTTCAGTGTAGACTTTTTTACAAACTTCTCTGAATAAACCATCGGATTGGGATAACACATTTGATTTATGGGTAACAGTGACCGAAGG
>JAXQKE010000333.1:0-22940 GCA_037042355.1 Candida sp. Y128-05E | reverse complement strand
TCTCAAAGTGTTTCCAGAAAATCATCAATGTCTAGAACTAACACCAGAAGTGACTCTATGTGGCGGTTGACCAACGACGATGATGACATGGGTAATGGTTATTCTAGGTATCACGACGAAGAAAACTGTGATGCAGCATCACCATTCAAGAAAGTTGATCACTATATTAATGATATTCCACCAATATTCACTGACCCAAAAGTTATGGAGCAGTATTATGTCGCAATTGACAAACAATCCAAAGTCCAAAATGGGCAACAACAAGCTTGGCTACATCCACCACAGATACCACCGCATTTAGAAAATGTTATTTTGAACAGCTTTTCAGCCCAGGACAACAATTCTGGAGCATTGCCAATTCCAAACCATGTGGTCTTGAATCACTTAGCTACAACATCGATCAAGCATAATACTTTGGCGGTGGCGTCTGTTGTACGGTATAAACGAAAATATCTCACACAGGTGTTATATGCACCTTTGCAACAATGATATAGTTGTCGAATCTGAATCCAAATCTTTTATTTGTTCAGATGTTGCGGTATACATATTTACATATGGATTCAATAGTCTTTAATAAATGCTAAAGTGCATAATTTCACTGTGATCAAATCTACTATTGGTTGAGAAACTAAATGTATATTGATAATTTTTAACAAACAACTGAGAAGGCTTGAATGTGAATTCCGCTACACTAAATAAATTCCACGATTCATGAAAACAGCTTAATTTTAATAACTAGTAATCAGAATTGTCTCTACCAGAGGACCCATAGGAATCTGAGTTGTCATTGTTTCTACCAGATGATCCATATGTATTTGATGAACCATAAGAGTTGTCATCGTCTCTGTTAGAAGAGCCGTAAGAATCTTTTTTAGATGAACCATAAGAGTCATTGTCGTCTCTGTTAGAAGAACCGTACGAGTCTTTTTTAGATGAACCGTAAGAGTTGTCATCGTCTCTGCTTGAAGAACCGTAAGAGTCTTTTTTGGATGAACCATAAGAATCATTAGAAGAACCGTAAGAGTCTTTCTTAGATGAACCATAAGAGTCATTGTCGTCTCTGTTAGATGAACCGTAAGAATCTTTTTTAGATGAACCGTAAGAGTTGTCATCATCTCTGTTAGATGAACCGTAAGAATCTTTTTTAGATGAACCGTAAGAGTTGTCATCGTCTCTGCTTGAAGAACCGTAAGAGTCTTTTTTGGATGAACCATAAGAGTCATTGTCGTCTCTGTTAGAAGAACCGTACGAGTCTTTTTTAGATGAACCGTAAGAGTTGTCATCGTCTCTGCTTGAAGAACCGTAAGAGTCTTTTTTAGATGAACCATAAGAGTCATTGTCGTCTCTGTTAGAAGAACCGTAAGAGTCTTTTTTAGATGAACCATATGAGTTGTCATCATCGTCATTTCTGCTAGAAGAACCGTAAGAATCTTTTTTAGATGAACCGTAAGAGTTGTCATCGTCTCTGTTAGAAGAGCCGTATGAATCTTTTTTAGATGAACCATAAGAGTTGTCATCATCGTCATTTCTGTTAGAAGAACCATAAGAGTCAGTGTTTGATGAACCATATGAGTTGTCATCATCTCTGTTAGAAGAACCGTATTGGTTCTTCTTTTTGTCGTCATCGTCGTTACCAAATCCAAAAGCCATTTTTCCTATTATTGTCTTTTTGAATAATTGTAAAACCAATTGTTGGGAATCGGCTACTATTTATACATTTCGTCGGCTACGAACATTGTCAAGGTGAAACTGTGATTGGGTGAAATTGTGAAATTTCAACTGTGGAATTTGGTTGCTGAGGCTTTGTTTTTGATTCGACGACCCCTCAATGACACCTTGTTTTTGATCCGACACGGGGGTCAATCTCGACGACAATGAAATTCTACAAGTACTACACACATTGGGTTTGCCACAATTATGCAATTGAGTCAATTGACCCTCTTAGTTGACCATTCTACTCAATGGCTTCAATTGATGCCCGCCTGATAAAGGAATGTTGGGGGCCGAAATCGTGCTTTGCGCGGTGTAATTCAACATGACGATGATGGTGTCAAGAGGAGCACATTGAATCTGAACCATTGTATTTAACCCCCCCTGCGTTGCCACGACTGGCGAAGCATTAAAATAGAGCGTGACTTAATTTCGGCCCCACAACTGAAGAATTGTCGGAACATTTAATTATTGACGTCATTGTACAAACAAATATATTCGTTTATTTTATATAGATGTAGAAGTATTCTTACAGGGAATTTTCATTGTTCATCGTGTAGCGATTAACGATTCGCTATATAATAATCGATAATATACATAGATCTATACAAGGTTCATCCATCCCACTAATGGTTTCTGTCAGCAGTTCTTGGTTTGGCTCGGAGAATATTGTCCACTCTCAATAATACTTCTGCAGCTTCGGTTGATGAAGAAACGACTGCACGTTTCAATTTAAACGATTCAACAATTCCTAATTCCCTCATGTCAGCAACAACACCGTTATTAAGGTCCAATCCGGATGTTGTCATTCCATTATATATAGCAGATCGTAATTTACTAACTAAGTCAGATGAATCAAACCCAGCATTATCGGCTAAGATTGTAGGCAACTGTCTTAAGGCTCTAGCAAAAGCTTCAATGGCTAATGCTTTTTTACCAGTTTCATTTGCCGCAGATTGATCTACTGCCTTTGACATGACCATTTCTGAGCACCCACCTCCTAAACAGGTTTTAGTTTCCTTGGTTGTTTGGGATAAAACAGATAAGGCATCGTGCAATGATCTTTCTGCCTCGTCTAAACCTTGTTCTGTGGCTCCTCTCAAGACAATGGTACAAGCTTCACCAGCGGCTACACCAGAAAATTTAAGGAAAGTGTCTTCACCAATGATGATTTCCTTGATAGAATCACAATAACCTAATTTCACATCATCAGGTTTGTCAAAAGTTGAAACAACTTCACCTCCGGTAACTAATGCTAGTCTCTCAATCCCATCAAAATCTGCGTGTTCAATGGAATTGATTTTTGCATCGGTGAACATTTGTTCAGGATAATCATAGATAAGCTGTCTATTGATAAAACAGTTGATACCAAATTTTTTAATTTTGTCAACTTTATTTTTCATTTTCAATTTTTCGGCTTTTTCTAATTCAGCTAATTTGGTGGTTGAGTCGACTTTGAATTTAGCACCAAAAATTTTTACTTTATCAGTGTCCATCGAGGTGTTGGCAATCAAAATCCTTGCTGGAGAAATTTCTTTTGGTTGTTGAATACCGAATTTTTTTTCAAGAATGAAACCTTCATCCAAATATGAATCGGTTAATTTTCCACCCACTTTTTTAATGATCTGGATGTTATTTAAGTTTGTAGAACCTTTCAATCTCAAGATAGCATCGACTGCTAATTTACTGAATAATTCTTTATCTTGGGATAAAATTTTTGATGACAAAGTAGTTTTGGCGATATTGATCAAGTCTTCGCGGAAAAGGTCTTTATCTTTCCCGTGGTTTACTGCCACTTTGTTTAAGGCATCGAGAGAGACATCTCTAGCGATTCTGTACCCTTCTATGATGGTTTGAGGATGAATTTTCTTTTCGATTAATTTTTCAGCTTCCCTTAATAATTCGGCAGATAATACAGTCACCGAGGTAGTACCGTCTCCGACTTCATCGTCTTGAACTTTGGAAAGATTGACCAAGACTTTAGCAGCAGGGTTGTCGAATGGAATAGCTTTCAAGATGGTAGCACCATCATTAGTGACCATAGAACTATCAACATTACTTGAACTTTGTAATAATTTGTCCATACCTTTTGGGCCTAAAGTCGATTTGACCAAGTCACCCACGGCAATTGCCCCGACAAAAGCGGACATACGAGCATTCTCTCCTCTTTCTTCAGTAGCTTGATCACCAAAGATTTGTACAGACATGGTATATGAATTAAAGTGAGATGATTTCTGATGGGCAAATCAACCAAATTGACTGAATTGAACTTTTGAAAAAAATGTTAACGCGATCACGTGATTTTAAGAGAAGAACAGAAGAAAGAAAGAAAGAAAGAAGAAGAAGAGAAGAAGATATAGTAGATATAAAGTAATGGCCATTGTAATTGTAATATAGTTTTCTTTTTTTTTATAATAATGTTTTAGCTTTTATATTCTGTTTTTGGTTTTTACGTTTTACTTTTTTATTTTGCGTGTTTGGTTGTTGTTTTTGGTTCATTTTTTTTGTTTTTGGTTTAGGTCAGTTTAATTTGGAGTTTTCCTTGTTATATTTTGTTACGTTCTATCTATTTTCTCTTGTTAACCAATGTTATTAGTTACTATTCTAATGTTTACAACCATTTTCTACTTGTAATTAACTGCTAAAGACCCTTTAAAACTAACCTTGCTTCCAATAGTTGTTTAATTCACGTGATGTAAATCTCTGTTTTTGGATGCAGCCAATAAGTTTTCAACTAAAGTAAGAAGATCTACTACTACTAACAAAGATTCATACACACACACACACACACACACACACACACACTGTTTCCACTCACTCAGTTCACTCAATAAGTATTTGCATCCCCATTAGATTCACTACAAACCACCATCTTCATATATTTTAAATGAATATTTATCATATACTATCAATAATTTCCATTTGCATATTCATTTAATCCAGGTTATATACTAATTATTATTACTCCTGTTTCCATCTTATTCATCTATAATATATGTCTCCACATAATTCTAATCCCGAGCAGTTGTCACCCGAAATTGATGACTATGAAGAACTATTTGCTAAACTAGATGTGCAAAATAGTGGTGAAATCACCCTTCGCGACTTCAAGGCAGCACTAAAGGAATTAAATCACCCAATTCAAGATCATTCCGATCTAATTCAAACTATATTCAATTCTTTCGATCTAAATCATGATAAGGTTATTGATTTCAACGATTTCAAAAAATATCTAACCACTACTGATGATCAAATCTTGACTGGGTTCATGAAGATTGATCAAGATCATGATGGAAAATTAAATAAAACCGATTTTGTCAATTATTTGAAGAATAGTCTCCAATTAGATCCTACAGATTATGAAATCAATCAAATATTTCAACAAATCGATTATCACAATGATGGATATATCACTTACGATGAATTTCGAGATTTCCTTGTGTTAATTCCTCGATTGAATGGTTCTAGAATGAAAACTGCCTTCAACTTCATGGCTGAAGAATTGGATGTATCGTCCGATGGTGATGTCACGTTAATTCATCAATTCCTAAATGGTTTTGGTTACTTTCTAGCCGGTGGTTTATCTGGTGTTGTTAGTCGTACCTGTACAGCTCCATTCGATAGAATTAAAGTATTTCTTATTGCCAGAACTGATTTATCATCGACTGTTTTACATTCAAGGACCTTGATTGAAAAACAAGTAGCCCAAGGTATGTCTACTAAAGTAATTGAAGAAGCTCGAAAAAAAATACAAGTTCCTGATTCAATTTCAAATAAAGTTCCCGAGCCATCCCATAAAAAAACAATTAGATCTCCAATCATTCAAGCAGCGAGAACAATTTGGAAGCAGGGCGGAATCAGAGCATTCTACGTCGGTAATGGATTGAATGTATTGAAGGTCTTTCCTGAATCAGCAATTAAATTTGGTTCTTTTGAAGCAGCCAAAAGAGCTCTTGCTAGATTTGAAGGGGTAGATGATACCTCTAAATTGTCCAAACTATCCACTTACTTGTCCGGGGGTATTGGAGGTGTTTGTGCACAATTCGCGAGTTATCCTATCGATACATTAAAATTTAGGTTACAATGTTCTAATCTTGATAGTTCTGTTAAAGGAAATGCGTTATTGATTCAAACTGCGAAACAAATGTACCAAGAAGGTGGATTGAGGATGTTCTACAGAGGTATTTTAGTTGGTGTAAGTGGTATTTTTCCCTATGCCGCTTTAGATTTAGGTACCTTCACCACTATTAAAAAATGGTTAGTCAAAAGACAAAGTAAAAAGCTAGGAATTAGAGAAGAGGAGGTCAAGTTACCAAATTACATGGTATTATCTTTGGGGGCAATGTCAGGTACGTTTGGTGCTACCGTAGTCTATCCTATAAACTTGTTGAGAACTAGATTACAAGCCCAGGGTACATATGCCCACCCGTATCGATACGATGGCTTCAGTGACGTTTTACGAAAGACAATAGCTAGAGAGGGATACCCTGGTTTGTTTAAAGGTTTAGTCCCCAATTTAGCCAAAGTCGCTCCAGCTGTGTCAATTTCATATTTCATGTATGAAAATTTGAAATCCGCCTTTGGTTTGACAAGTAGTAAAATTTGAACGGTTTTACTGGAATTCATAAATTTCATGACGAAGCGACTATGAGCCGTCTTATCTGTTTTTTAATGTACATAGTACTCTCAGCATATTCATATTTATTCGTATATAATCTACATGAAATACTCATTTATAATGTCAAAATTTAATAAATGCAAACTGACATCACCAATTGAGACAACTTTTCTGGGTTTAGATACTTCGTTAGTAGCATCTGTCAATCTTACCCAGTTCGATGTAGTCAATGATACACTATCTTGAGCTTCCACTACAATAGAAAAGAACAAACTATTTTCAACCTCAACATTTAATCGCTTCAACTCTTGAATGTGCTGAAATAAAGTGGAGCTGAATTGCGTATATATGTCCACCCATTCTAACCCCGGTATGTCTAATATTGATGATGTGTCTTGCTCGCTTGCATCCAATCCTGTCGGAGTTATGGTATCACGAATATTGGTGATTATATCAGTAAAGTTGACCGCATACTTTCTCAAAACTGACTGGTTTCTATCGTCAAATATCAAACAAACTAGGCGCTGTAGTCCACCACCATTTAACAAAACATTGGTGAACATATCTGTGATGAGTTGATCCGCATACTGATTGAAATTGGGGTTTCGATTCTTGTAAACAATATGCTCAAAAGATTTGAATCTATCAAAGATGTGTTGATCGTACACCTTATTGAAGTATAAGATCTGGTTTAGCCATACTATCAAGAACTCTTTGACCGTCAACAAAACATTTTTTGAAGTTAGAGGAAGCAGCATTAAATTATTGTGGGATGCGAATTATCAACACGCGTTGTATATGTTTGTTTATTCGAGAGAATGATTAATAGTATTGCTGCTAAAGATGTTAATAGGATTACTTCTGGACAGGTTATCATTGATCTAAAGTCTATAATCAAGGAGTTTATTGAGAATGCTATCGATGCCAATGGAACCAACATTGAAATTATCTTCACCAATTATGGGGTCGATCTGATTTCAGTTCAAGACAATGGTTCAGGTATAACGCCAGAGGATTTTGATTCTCTATGCTTGCGAAGTCATACATCCAAATTGACACAGTTTGAGGATTTATCAACATTGAATACTTTAGGGTTTCGTGGAGAGGCATTGAATTCGATTTGCTCAATGTGTAGTAAAGTGAAAGTGGTTACGACACCTGCAATCGACTCTTCTATCAATAAAGTCTACACCCTTGAATACAGTCCTATGGGGGTATTGACGAGTCAGAGCCATAAACCAACTAAGCAAACAACAGGAACGACTGTAATTGTTGAGAAGTTGTTTCACAACCTACCAGTCAGGCACAAGAATTTCATCAAGAATAGCAAAAAGGAATTTCACAAGGCAATCAATTTCATAGTAAATTATATGTTGATATTTCCAGAAATAAAATTCAACGTTGTAAATATGGTAAATGGGAAGAAAATTGTGATGCTAAATTCTAAAGGTGGTGAAAAGACAACAATCTTAGATAATATAATAACTATTTTTGGTAATGAGTCTGCTAGGGGTATACTCCAATTAGATCTTACTGTGAACGACGATATTCAAATTACTGGGTACATATCTAATCACTCTTTTGGTTATGGGGGTAGAACGAGCATTGATAGACAGTTTCTTTACATAAACAAAAGACCAGTTTATATGAAGAGATTGAGCAAAATGGTTAATGAAACCTACAGATTATTCAATCAATTGCAGCACCCAATCTTCGTTTTGAACTTAAACGTTAACAGTGATATTTTGGATGTTAATTTAACACCAGATAAAACAAGGGTGTTAATTCACGAAGAGGCCAGAGTTTTAGAAGAAATTCAAGAATCTTTGGTACAATTTTATGAATCTCAAAACAATGTACATATTCCAAAAAGTCAAATCAAGATAGAACAGATTTTACTGTCTCAGCTGCAAGACAGCGATATACTCACTAATTCTGAGCCAAACACGGATATTGAATCGTCATTATTGAATTCAAATCCCGATTCCATTCGTATAACCAATGGAACAAATGAACACGAGGAAAGATCAAGTCTGAAAGATGATGCCTCAAACAAAGACCAGACATATATTGTGCGACATGTGGACATAGAAGAGGAGAGTGGGAGTTTATTTGTGCAAGACGAAGAGTCTACAGATTTTCCACCAACGGACAAGTATCTACAAGATGTAAATGTCCATAAAGCCAGTGGTTCGATTCTTCCAAATAAAGACATGCGGCCTGTACGAATACCACATTCCAAGAACGATAATGCTGATATTACTGATTCACTAATGGAAGATGACATTATAAATGACACACGTTTGATTGAAAATTCGACATCAGCGTCTATTGGTATCGATAGGGTTAAGAGTTACGAAGTAGGAGATAGCCAGTATTCCACAAATGGAATCAACACTTCGTTGGAGAATCTGCAGACCCTGCAACCTCGTTCGACACGTCTGACGCAAAAGCAAGTTCGCTCTATCTCTCTACCTCATACAAATAAAAAAGCACAAAGAAAACTAGATATCGGTCAGATTTCTTCTACATTTAAAAATGTTTTCGAAGAGGACGTGATAGTGGAAAAGGGAAACAATAATTATGGTGAGAATTTCAATCCTATAAATGACGACGAAGTTAGAATTGAAATTGGGGATCAAGAATGGTGGCAACCTTCTGTCAAACGACTAAAGCGTGAAGAGCTTCATAAGTTGAAATCTGAATTGTATATTGACAAATCCGAATTGAAAGTGGATTCAAGATACAAGGATGGAGGAGAAAGTTCTATTAAATTACAAGTCCATGACATCACCAACTCGAAGGAACAAGAGGAGAATCTTTCGTACACCATTTCTAAGAGAGACTTTTTGGAGATGAAAATAATTGGACAATTTAACTTGGGATTTGTATTAGTCTCGTTGACTCAAGCTGGGACTACTAATTTATTTATAGTAGATCAACATGCTAGTGATGAAAAGTATAATTATGAGAAGTTGAGTGAGAGCTTTGAAATTAATCAACAGCAGCTAATAAGACCACAAATTGTTGAATTAAGTATTGTTGAAGAAGTGTTAGTTATAGATAATAAGAGAATATTTCACCAAAATGGATTTCGCTTTGATGTTGATGAAGATGCACAACCAGGTAAGCGAATTACGTTAACATCTTTACCGAATCTGAAGGGAAAAGCATTCGATATGGATGATTTCAACGAATTAATCAATATTATTAATGCTAATCCAAACAGTGGTAGAAACATCAAATGCTCTAAGATTAGATCAATATGTGCTATGAAAGCATGTAGAAGTCTGATAATGATAGGGCAAGCCTTGACAAAAAATACAATGGAACAAATAGTCCGAAACTTAGCGTCCTTGAACAAACCCTGGAATTGTCCTCATGGACGTCCAACAATGAGACATTTAGTTGAATTAAAAGATTGGAAGAATAACAATTTCCGAGACTATCAATTGAATAACTAGACAGGATTCTTCTTCTAGTAGAAGTGTATAATTAGTAGTATTTTAGAAATTTGTATAACTAATGCGATATTAGCAAGGCAAAACTTTATTTGGGGGTGAGTTTACAAAAGCTCGCAACTACATACAAGTACAAAATTAACAAACCGTACGATATTTGCCTAAGGCTTTTATTTTTTGTTGATATTGCGTATATTTTTTAGACCCACAAAATGAATCAGCACATAATTTCAAGAATATTATTCTTGGGAGAACCACAAAGTGCGTAAGGGTTATAACTGGAGAACCACAATGTGTTTACTATGCCAACACATGGGATGAAATAAATATTTTCTTATTCGCAGTAAAAATGCAAACATTCTGCAAATTGCATTACTTCATGAATTCGAGCGTTTTAGTTCTATGCTGTACGTCAATTATAATGAGTATTTAACTGGATAATATCAGCAAAAATCAATAGGATTGAAGAATGAGTATTCTATCTACGATCAACATAAAAGCATGGCATTTGTACGAAATGTCGCTGATTAAGTACAATAAGGTATATCATTTAATGGGCCATGAAATTTTTACTGAAGAAACCCCCCAATGAATATTTTTTAAAGAAATCTTATTCTCAGGATCTTCGTAACCATTTATCATCTTCGATTGACGCCTAAACGTCTTCCGTTGTCATTCATACAAATCATGGCAACCTTATTCCTAATTTCAATACCGTAACATCTCTTCGTAGTGAGCACCAGTTCTAGAAATGGTTAACGACGATTTACGTTCGTAAAACTGGGATATGGCTAAACAAAATGAGAACAGTGCTGTGTAACCTTTAAATGGATAAACGAAGAAAGCCATCGATTGAGGTTTTTAGAAATATTGAATCACCTATTTTTCTGGTTGCGAACGACGACATAGATTGTTTGATCAAATATTGATAAGTTGTCGAAGTTAGAGGTGAGTGGAAGCAATACTATAAATAAACTTTGCAACCGAACAGCATTAAACGATATTTTGTAATGCAAGTTGCTATACATATTTACGATAGGAGGATTGTCCAATAAAAAAACTAGAAACCCGGTAAAACAAAGACAATAATGGGTATCTATCAGTTTTTGTTAATCCAAGAAACCTAATCAACGAATCAGACTAAATATTGGATCCCAGATGGTTGATTTTACGAATCTGGCTTGATTCTAGATTCGCAGAGAAGAGACCTAGGGCGAATTAAAGTTTGGCTATTTCACATGACAGGACGAGCATGATGTATGTACTCTTAAAATTTGTTACATCAAGCTGCAGAGTAATCAATCAAAGCTACCTTACCGAGCAAATGCCATGGGTCTGCTAATGAAACGTCAAGTGCAAGATGCCGTTTGTAGATGAATGAATTGCAGGTACCAACCTTCGTCAACAACAACACAATAGCGGTTATTAAGAATAGGGTCTACTGTAGGATTAGGTTGACCCCACTAAGACGCATGAATCGGCTCAATTAAGACATTCTCTTCAAGTTTCATTAACTTCATCCAAATTATAGTTTGATTGGAATCTTACCTCGTAATCATATCTCTATTATTAGTATAGAAGGTGCCAAAAAGAAACACGATGGTTGAAAAATTTGACATGAATAGCAATTTAACTGACAATGTTGGTTATCCATAATAGGAGATTTTGTGGGAAGTGAAAGAACAATGGTTGGGTAATATCGGCAAGCATTGATTATTCTACTAGTGACTTTGCGTTTCGCAGACCATCAATGCAGAATAACATGTCCTTGATTACATTAAAGAATTGAGCATTTTACAGGATGCTGATGTTTAATGATTGAATATGGGCTGTGATTGACTATACGACTATGCAAATATGGTTAATCGGAGAAAAATTCAGGGTAATATGGACATAATTACGATGGACCCCGTATATACTCACCCATTTAAACTAGCGAATAAATCTAGAGCAAAAATCGGCGAGAATAAAGTTGTTCTCCAACATCAAAATTAGATGATGCCTATTTTATAAAAAATAACCCCAGCGACATGATTTGACACATTAAGTGCAGTTTTTGCTACCGTAGAAGTGTCATCTACGTCACCATGAAGGAATACTGCTAATGAAGATTAAACATCAAGTAGAATTGACCCATCAAATTGATTTACTGAGCCGCATTGATAAAATATTTTTTATGTCTCAATTATTTTAAATAGAAATATTTTTAAAGTTAGTTTTGTTAGAATTGTTACCTTTGATTTATTTTCACAGATCCAATAAACTTTTGTCTTCTTTTCTATTGCTTTAAAACAACCTCCTTCCCACTTTCCTTCTCCATTCCACTTGAAAAGTTATGACAAAGGAGCTTCATAACAAGTCTCGTGAACGAAAATCTCGAAGGAGCCATAAGAATTCACGTGATGGTAAGTAAATTTATTATGATCATAGCCTGGCGATATACTAACTTATAGGCTGTCCTAATTGTAAAGCCAAAAGAATAAAATGCTCGGAAGAGCTTCCTAGTTGCAATAATTGTATCAAAAAGAACTACCAATGTGGATATCTTGATTTTCCCAAGGAGAAATTAGACCGAATACGGAAAAAGAATGAAAAGAAAACTAATGGTTATTTGAAAGACAGTGATCACTACAATCAACAACCTCATTCCAGCGAAGAGGCAAAGCCTTCATCTATCGACAAGATCACCAAGAGCAATGGCATGGATATAAAATTAAATACCAATCTAACTAAAAATCATGAGACTATAAATGGTAGCACTCCAATAAACGTATTCATTAAACTGGAAGATTCACACGATTCACGAATTCCAACACAATTACCGATGAAGTCAGATGCCGACTTTAAGCAAACCCCGAATAACTATTATGATCCACCATATCAAAATTCATCATACTTACAATATTACTCACCAAGTGTCAACAATCAATACAATAATTCTTATTTCAATAGTTCCCCACAAGGAGAGTCATATAAATATCGGCAATCGCCTCATCCAATTCCATCACCATTACCTAGCCAACTACCTCAAATCTCAAAACATAATTCACCACAAAGCCTAACACCGAAGCGTCTAGCATCATTTGTTGGATCTCCATCTTCAAATATTCAATTGCATCATCTCAATAGAAATAATAGTCACAATAGTAACTATAGTGCTAGTAGTAACTTTAGTAACTTTAGCAACACTACCACTGCAAATGATACCTTTCCTCAAGAAATTTCAAATGAAGAATATTCGATTGAACGAAGTAGTTCAAATCCACCCGATATATTTGCTTGTGTTTCTCCAGTGACGTCAAGTTTACTCGACCCTGATTTTTTTCTGACGAAAGAAGATTTGCGTGGCGCTCTTTACAAAGACTCTTTCTTAAAATTGGCAAATGACGAAAGTTACAATCTACTTGACTATGATTTTGATGATAAAAAACAACCTACAGGTGAGGAAGTTGATTATCATTTAGGCTCATCTAACTCGTCTGATGATGATCATTCGTGTTTTGAAAACTCGAAAATCAATTATATTAGACATATTAATTCATTAAATCCAAACAATTTTGAGCATCCGTCCAACCGTGACGCGATTAGTTCTTCTGTTAATTATTTACCAAATGCTCTCATAAGACCTCAGAAATTCAAAAGATTATCCAACCCACATAACTATTTGATAACGAAGTACAAAGCTTTTCAAAATCATGAATTGAGTACATTAGTTGGACTTGAAGAGGTGTATTACTTACCAATTTGGTCAAAAGACTATGCAAAATACTTTTGGACGCTCATTTTTAATCAAGCAATAGTTGTTGATGTTTACTGGGCTTTTTTCATGGACAGGTCTTTGAATATAATTTTGAAAGCTTGTGACTCAATGCTACAATGGCAAGGTAACGAAAGTCCTAAAATTGAAGATTCCGAAAATGTAACATTATTTATTAAAAGTGACTTGGAAGTGCTAACAAGAAAATCATACAATTATTATGGCAAATTGATTAGAAAGCTTCGTAATGCAATCACACATGTTCATATTGAATATCCCACAAAGATTTCATTATATGCTGCATGGTCTTGTTTTATTCACTCGCATGCTACGGTGGATACACTAAGTCTCATGTATAATGGAACCTCCTCTTTACTAACGAAAATTGCGACAGAGGCAAAAACCGTGGACGACGTTACACCAACAATACGATGTTGCATTCAAACTCTTAATTATGATTGTATGGTCTCTGTGGTACCAGATTATGATTTCCGTATAATTCAAGAACTTTTGACTGATTTGCTTGACTTTAAACAATTTATTATTAACAACAAATCGTTAACAAGTTTGAAAAATGAGAATACAATTCGACAATTTGTGCAATTGGAAACCTTTTTACATGACTTGATAAATAAAGAGTACCCCAAGATCCAATATATCAATAAATTTTACAAAGCCTCACATAAACAGGACAGTGAATCGGACAATATAGAATTCTTGTCACCTTCAATGTTTTTCAATTTATTGGTCAACTGGTTCAATGCGTTTGCAAATGAATCGTTGTCCGTTGGTTCTAATATCTCAGCTACTAAGAGGACATTTTACCTATTTTGCACTGCTATCGGGAAAGCATTATCTCAAGTTTTTACACCTATGCAAAGTGTCTTGCTTGTGGAGCCAGTGAACATTCTAGCTCCTCAAGTAGATTTTGATGCAAATGTGTTCAAGTTTGACAAACTGAAGTTGACTCAACGTCAATATGAGTATTTGTTCAAGCTTTCAACTAAGCTAATTAGGATTGTCAAATATTTTGAAATGAGAAGTCAAATACTTGCATACTATTATGGAATGCACACGTTTTGGGATAAAGAAGAGTGTACTTCGTATCTTGAATGCCTCAAGGCAGAACATGATAAGAAGTCCGTTTCAAATGCTGATATAATAAGAATTATTCCGTCAAAAGTCGATACAAACGAGGAAATGATAATAGAATTCGAAGAAAACAAGGTTATCAATATGTCAAACTTTCCGATGATCGATAAACTTGAGTCTTGTTTTCAAGATGAGGAAGCTAAGAAAACGTTCCTTCAGCAAATTCAGGCAGCCAAAGCAAAACAAACATATTTCCTTGGTCAAAAGAGAGATGGTAAAAGTCTTGACGAATTGTTTGATTATAATTCTGGATTATTCAAGTATGATTTCAATCCACAAGAAGCAATCAAAACATATTTTGATAATCGTGGTACTAGATTTCGAAAAGTTCAGGACACAACTCTAGAAGAAATAAGATTGAGAATTACAAATATCGATATTTCAAGAAGAGAAGTCAGCAAAGCTATTCACAACAATTTTGATAACACAAACATTTAATATATACGTATAGTAAATATTTTACTAAACATATAGCTCTAATGAACATTAGTAATGTAAAAAAGACAAAAAAATATGCGATTTCTGTGGATCGAACACAGGACCTTCAGATTACTCTGTTAACTGAATCTCTTCAGTCTGACGCTCTCCCAACTGAGCTAAAACCGCAAAGAAACCCACGCCGGGAGTCGAACCCAGAATCTTTTGATTAGAAGTCAAACGCGTTAACCATTACGCTACGCAGGCAGATTACTTGTAAGTTTGTAGCACCCAAACAGCCCGACCAAATTGACTACAAGACAAAAAATATGCAAAACAAGACCAGGAGCAACGGAAGAACTACATAGATACCAGCTCGGCCATAGAAGACACATACATCCAAAGGATATACACAAATGTGTCCTCTGTTCACAAGAATTGACCGACTCTACAGTGGGACGAGATCAACTAACAAGTGATCAAAGCAGATTAATCGACCTCGAACATCAACAAAAACATCGAGAACACACCTATTATGGATGTGCATTTGCCAAGCAGCCATGGCAAGAGATTGGACCAGACGGCGTTGAACTTTCACCGAAACAAATCGTCGCCAATCCATACCTTTCCAACGATCAATACTTTCAGATTAATAGATGCCTACTCGCCATCTTTACTTACTATAAGGAAAGAAGGGCAAAGATGAAGGAGGATGTGGTACCTGTTTTAACCAGTAGCACAGTCACTTCTTGGGTATCTCATGTCAACAACATTCAACCTCACTGTTAATCAATACATCAAATATAATTATTAATTAACAATCAATGAGAGGTTCTTACTACGGTTTCCTCTCCATAATCCCCCGTGAGAGAAGAGCCCATGGGTGGCTAAGGTGGTGCTGCTTATTGCTAATAGCATATTTGCATGTGTTAAAAAAGCTTAGCAAACCAATGGTGAGACTGGCGTATTCGTGAGTTGGTATCCCATTAACTCGTTGTGCAGTTATAGTCTAAATACACTATCGAAAAGCTTATTCCTTTTCCACATTACACAAGTCTTACATGACAGTGAAACATATGCCTATTGGAACGTCAAGTACCAATGGAACGTCAAGTACCAATGGTACATTCGGCACAGTTTATATTGTCACCAAAGATTAACAAATACGCCCAAACAAATTTTCAAAGTAATACCACATCAGAAAGCAGAAGTACAACCCAAGAGCATACCTTTGCATCAACAGAAAGGCCAGTAGAAGTGTCAAAGCTTAATTGAACAACACCTTGGTATATTTATTTCCAAGAGAAGGAGATGAAAATAGAAAACAAAAGATCTGCAACAACAGTCACTGTTCGCTCATGGATACTATAAATTACTAGTACCATCTGTTAATCATAATCATATAGTGTACTAAACTTTCGCCATTAGAGTTAAACTGAAGAGTAAATTCAACTAGGCATATACGTTAAATATTAATCTTGAACAGTACAGCGTTAATAATTACGTTCAGCATTTGATTTCTAAACAGTATCATCTACATATATACATCCATTTTGTTATTTACATGTATACGACAGCTTTAAAAGACACTCTCTTTGGATTGCGTATGCTTATTGAATTATAGAATTTTTCTCAATATCTAGATTTAGTGTGTGTCCCAGATCGAAATATCTTCATATAGGAACTCTAATGGCCGAAGGAGTCATCTACCATAGCGCCTATTGTATTTATTTACGTTGAGCCTCATAAATTGAGACAATTTTCAGAACTTTAGTGGGCTCTCCACTCTTTTATATAAGTGAAACTGCATTTTGAATTCCAGATATTGTAATTATATACGAGCATTTAAACCAAGTAAGCTTCGGAATATGTGGATTACCATAGTAGTTTAGAACCAAGGTCTTGATAAATCGGTCAATGCTTGGAGAGTTCGAGATTCGAATATTGCAAAACTATTGAATCAAATTGAGAACTACTATCTATCTTTAATTAGTCAAAATAGGTAGATCATATGCTCGTAATTTTTGTGAGAAAAGGCTCACCAAATACCGTTGAATATGGATGTCTTCATTGTGTCTGAGTGGTTTTAATATTATTGTTCCAGGGGAGTTATCTTCTACAGCATGCTCTCCTATTTTTACTTCGCTATTATTTCAGAGGTGAATCAGTAAACTTGTATTATATGGGAAGGTTGTCGGTCAATCTGGCAACAAGGGGAAGAGAACACATGGAAATCTTAAAGTTTTTTGCATATTATCTGTATACCAAAAAAAATCGGATTAATTCAGAAATCTTCGTGAGTGGAGAAGAATAGCCCAACGGATATTTATCATGAATTGTATTGAAGAGTTCACGGTATGGACGAGGTTCCATAATAGCAAGTATAATTTCCTTTTAAAAACGATGAAGGAAGTGGAACTAGTAATGAATTGTGATGAATCTAGTTGTTGCATTATGCATATTGTATCTGCATAATTTGAATCCGAACGATTACGTGGAAACGTACTCTTAGAACATTTTAGGCGATACACTTTTATTTATAAGGATTTGAACTCGCAGATATTATATAGTCTTGTATTTCTCTTAAACATCGTTTTGGTACAAAATCTAATTGGGCCTAGGGAAGTATACTATTTATAGGTAACAAGGACGATTTGTATGGATATTGATTTTGTATGTATGTGCATTTTGCTTGGTAAACAGAAGATTGACAAATTTTTGAGAGGTATCTAAGACCTTACTGATATAGGGTTGAGAATGGTAAATTACGTATATATTATACAAACGGGATTTTGTTTTAGGTGTATAATTGGGATAGTATGTAGACAGATCTGGAGATGTTGAGTGTGAACTACAAAGATAGAAGTTGCTTTACTGATATGCGAATTGGTTAATGAGTATTCCCACTTATGGCTTTTTTGAAATAGGCCACACGTTAGTCATTCCACTCCAATGACGATTGATCGAAAGTTGGAGTTGTATTTTGTTTTGATTGTTAATGCCGAAAATTATAGGTGTGTGTTCCGTGGAGATTAGGTCCATTTGCAATTTTACTTTATTTAGATGATTGTAACAGTGAGCATCAGATTCTATGTTGATTCAGGTTTATTCGAAGTGTCTTAATATCTGAATCTTTATCATTGTAGTTTTATTATGGGGTGTTTTGATAGCGTCGATTTATAATTGCGTATATTGGACTGATTAATTGCACAAGAGTCTATGAGTTATGGCTGGTAAGATTGCAATTTACTAGTGAGCATGTTTGACCAGTTTGTAACAGTAACCTCAATTGGTCAGAGGATTTAGAATCTAGCATTGAACTTGATTGTTTGACGAAGGAATAAGCAGAGAGTTAAGGTTTTCTTGAAGCTAAGTATATCAGTTTATTAACCTATGGGAGGTGATGTAGTTGCGCAGGAGATGTCTTATAAATTAGTGAGATGCATATTAAGGCTTTTTATTGGTGGTGAGTTCTTACAGATATTAATGAGTCGAGATTGTTATTCGCAAGAAGATTGTGGATTTTACGTTATTCGATGATTGACTTGGTCTGGATTGTAGTGTGGAGTTTTTGTTTACTAAGCTCTATGGAACAACGGAAATGATAGGTCAACTTGGTGTATTTAATAGGTTTAAATTTAATTACATGACTATATCTTCGTATTAGTTAATATTTTTGTGTTCTTCTCGAATTTTATATATATTTATACGGTTTACACAAGCTTACGGTACGAAACCACCTCATTTTCGTTAACAATTCACCTAGTTTTCATCATCGCTGTTATCATCTCTATAGCCGTATTTTCTAATTTCACCTAATCTTTTTCTTGCAGAATTAAGTTTGTTTTCCAATTTCAAAATTTCTACTTGCTGCTCCATCTCTGCTGTTTTTCCTTCATATGGTGTCAATTTGCTTAAGTCAATTTCGTTTGCGGAAGAATCCTCTCTTGCCAATAAGCTTTGTACTTTGTTTACCAATGATTTACAAGCTCTGGAAACCGTAGTGGAAGCAACTTCAAGATTGTCTTGCGTTTTTGAAACAAAATTTGCTTTTACTCGAGAAGCAGCAACCAATTGTGCTGTTGAAGCAGCGACTTCGTTTGAGGCAACAATCAATTGCTCGTGAGTATTTGAGTCCTGGAGTACACCATCTGCGGTTTGAATGAGGATATTAGTGGCACCGGCTACCGCTTTGGATGCACTAACTAAACCTTCTGTCCATCTGCTATTTTTTCTGTAGAACTCAGTTCTAGATTGTGTTCCTTTGCCTTTGCTAACAATTTCTTTTTGGGTTTCACTAGCTGCTGTTATCAAGATAGCGATGGCATCGGTCACTGCTTTGGCAGCTGCAAGTAAAGCCTCGTGTACTTCGATGTTACCTCCTTTTATATTGGGGTTGTTCAATAAATCAAGTAAATGTCTAGAAGCCTGCTCGACAGCTGTAGCGGTATTCTCCATCTCTTTGTTCACTATATCTTCCAAATTACCCAGGTTAATATTCAAAGATGTTGTACCTCTCAACTTATCAACAAATTTCCCCAACTTCTGTAAGGAGTCCTGAACTTGGATATTGCCATCAATAATTTTCTCGAATTTGTCTTCTATATCGTCGACTTTGTCAAGCTCCTGTGATTTCAAATCATGGAAAAATGTTTCTGTGTTGAGTAACACAGACGATACAAGGGAAATCAATTGATCCTCTTGTTCTTTAGGTATTCTACTTGTTACCCCTTTCGCATTAAGCATTATATCATTCATCGAGGATGTTAATTCAGAACTGGATATAATTATTTCGGAATAAGTGGAATTGTCGTCTGAGTAAGTATTCTTTTCATCTGCGATGAAATTATTGAACGTCGTAGCAAAATCACTAGTTGTGTCGGAACAAAGTTCAACTATAGAAAGCAAATACTCGGGAGACGCATTTAAATTACCAGCTTGAATTGGAGAAGAAAGGTCGTATTTCGTATCTTGGATTCTTTTAATATTATTCTCTAAGAAGATATCTAACAAATTCCGGAATTTTTCGATATTTTGCAATAAGATATGATCAATTTGAGCATTCACGACATCGTCTGAATCCGTTTTACTTAATGACAATTGCCTTAATGCACTGTCCAATGACTCCTGGGTGATTTCTAAGTCAATCTCCTTCTCCTTCAATTTGTCTTGCAAGAAAGCAGAATCATTTGTGTCAATTTGTTTCTTAAGTTGGTTTACCTCATCTTGATGTTTTGCCATTATAGACGATAAGCTTAAAGATTGAACCTTCCCGATTTCGGTAGCGTGCGATTGTAATTCTCTAATTTGTGCTTCAAATTTTTCAATTTCTTGATCCTTTGCTACTCTCACTCTATCCAAATCCAATCTAGCTCGGTCACGTTCGCGAATCAAATCAGCTAACTCGATATTTTTGGCTTTCAAGTCTTTCTCGTACTTCTCCTTTTTCAAGATTGATTCTTGTGCACTATTTATTTTTTGCTGGATTTTTTTGAATTTGGCTAGCAAATTCAAATGCTCTTGACGTAATTGAGAATACAATTTAGCAAGACTTTCGTATTTCTTAGTCCAGTTAAGTATTTGTTGTTCCAAGTTTCTGATTTGTTCGTCCTTTCCAGCAACTTGTTGAGTAGCTGTATTGTTGAAAGACACTAATTCGCTTTCCAAACTTTTCACTCTAGCGTCGTATTGCTGTAACAACAGCTGATCGTTGTCATATTGGTTTTTAAACATTAACAAGTCGTGCTCTAATTCTGTTACTCTAGACAGTTGTTGTTGAGTTTGTTGCGCTTGCAACGCTTGTTGCTCGTCCAAGAATCTTCTTTCTTGCTGACGTTGTTGCTCTTCGAAAAGTTGCTGCTGTTGCAATTGTTGCTGCAATTGTCTTTGACATTGCATCTCCAACTCTTGTTGAATTCTGGATTGTTCCTCCTGCTGTTGCCATAAATATCCAGTTTGTTGAGAAGCCATCTGATCAACTGCTGGTGGTGGCGAAGGAGGTGCAGTTACTGCAGGAGTCGTCTGCTCAGAATTGGCTACTGAAGGTGCACGTTGTATAGGTTCTCCTTCATCTGTTACTTGTAAGTTTGGAGGATTATTTGGTAAACGTGGAATATTTACCAAACTAGCTAAAAATTTGATTGCATGGCAATCTGCATAAAAGTCTCTTAACATAAAATGCTGAGAATCAAATCGCTCAAACAAACCTTGTAACGCATCGTCCTGGCCTAATTGCTTATACATTGCCCTCAACATAGATGTACAGAACTTGTAAATACCATACGACTCGGCGATCAAAGGTACCAAAGCACTTACCTTACAGAGATTGTTAGGGGTATTGTGAATGGTGGCAAAAATTAGTTTTTGCAACTCGTCAATTGAGTCCAGTAAGTCCATCAATTGCAAAATTGCTTCGAACCCTTCATTCGGATCATTGACTGCTCTCAATGAAATATACTCTTCGTATTCAAAGGTACCATTGTAACCAGGATTGTTACGATGGAAATCCAATTTTTGTAAAATATATCTATCGTATTGATTGATCAACTTACCATAAGGGGTACCTTGATTAGGAAAAACCGAAGACAACGAAGAAATAAAATCACGATTACGATAACCATCTTTCAACGTGTTTGGATGACCTTCTTGCAAGACCTTATGAATCATAATCAATGCCTTGAAAAGTTGAATTTCATCACTTTGCAATGGTTGGATCTTGACTGCATTCCAAAATGCTCTAGAGTTCTTATGATCCCAAGTATAAACGATACATGCTCTCACATGTTTTCTTTTAGGGGGAACTTCTTCTGGGTTACAAGCCTTCTTGACACTAATTTGTAAGTCCACTTCTGCCCTACTCATTGTTTTACGGGGTTAAACAATTGTAATCGGTGGAATTAATCTGGTAGTTGACAAATTACGTTGAGGCTGGTTTTCATCATTCAAGGAGTACACGTGACTTACAGCTTTACTTTAAATAGAATACAATTATGTTAGATATATAACTTAAATAACCAGTCTACTGGTATATATTAGTAATAATAAGGTACTATAACTACCAAACAATGATAATGAGTTACAATGACTCACTTCTTATATCTAGTTTTACCAATATCCAAAGGAACATATTTATATTTGATCATATGTTGGATCTGCTTTCTCATTGTAAACGTAAACAAAATTATGAAATACATCAATAAAATAGGCCAGAACACTGGTATATCAGTGAAGTAAAATTGAGATAAAAATAACGATAAGGCTGTGGCTCTTGTGGCATTATACCAGAATTTAAATTCGGGCAATCTTCTGATGAATGGTCTGAATTCATCATCGTCTTCTGGATGGTCTTCTTCATCTGCAATACCCTCTTCAATCGACTCATTCTTCAATTCTTGCTCTAAGGATGGATCAAATTTGGGAGTCAAAAATGCAAGGAAAAGATTCAAAAGATATATACCTAAACCATAACATATAATATACCAACCTTGTCCAATGAAGATTCTCAATAAGAAAAGTGCTAATAAACTAGCAAATCCGACCCATCTGTAAACGGTATACGGAACTGATTGGTCCAAGTATTTCTGATAAGTAAGCTGTATCTTTGAAATCTGCTGATAAACAGGGTTTTCCTGGATACTAGATGGCAATTCAAATGTCATATTGGGAAGACTGTTCTGGAATTGGAGGAATATCTAATGTATATATAAGGACAAGTACTTTATTAGAAAAATCTTTTACCAGTAAACGCGCTATATAGTTATACTGCACATAAAACTTTTACTAAGGTTATATTGAATATTTACAAGTATTTACAGACAAGTTGGTA
>JAXQKE010000332.1:0-22942 GCA_037042355.1 Candida sp. Y128-05E | reverse complement strand
TTGCTTTTCGATATTCATTTTTTCAGCTCCGTGTTCCTTCATTAATTTCGATAAGTCATGGGCATAATTTTGGAATCGTTTGATTGTCAACAAATCAAAGTTTTCTGTGCCTTTTCCTTTGTAATCAAATAACATATCCGGGTGAATAACAACCGGTATTGGTAAGGACTTCGACTTTATAGTAACAACTATCAATTCCACACTGACTTTCTTGAATTCAGGTGGGGCAGAATAGTTTTTTTCCGAGTTGAAATATTCAAGATTGATGGGGATCAGGATTCTTGTGACTGGTGGTGGAGAACCCGGTTTAATGTATTTGGGAACTGTTAAGTAACTGACCCTATATTCAATTTTAGGGGTATTGAAAGCAGCTAGCCCTAATTCTTTAGATTGAAATACAGTTTTCTTTTTGAAAGGAAATATAGCATGATACGAGTTCGATCGACTAGAGTTTTTCCCATTGCCGGAACTTGCTGGTTTTTGATAATATGATTGTGACATTTTAGATAATTCTACTGAACTTGCAGTAGGTCTTAGCAAATTGGAATTGGTCAGGTCTCGTGAGTCTAGGGGGACCAAAGAAAATTCTTTACCTGCGGTAATGATTTCCTCGATTTTTTTAATCATATTTGCATATATCAACCTTGCTTCTTCCATAATCAGGACCCGGTTTAGTTCATAGATGGAGTTGGTTGCTGAAATCACTCTTAAATAATTCGACACTTCGCTTGCAACCACATACTCTTCTGACACGGGTTTGGGTGACATTATGCCACTGCGTAAAGATTCATAGTCGGATTCTTTACCAATCATTCTGGCACTGATACTGTAACTAATTGAATCTTCGGGGAACGCAAAATCGTTGGTGCAACACGAATATTTCACTTTCAAATTCAGGTCAGGCTCCGTGGAAGCAGTGGCAACTCCATTAACTTTATCCTCCTCAACAGCTTTCCATTTCTGTCTCAAGGTATTAATGGCTTCGTATTTCGAAACCCCAAGGGTTGAAGGTAATTGCAAATGGTTAACTAAACCATGGTTACAGGTGCTGTCCAACAACCTTTCAGGTAATTTGAATGCAAAGAACTTTTTGTAGGTGATATTAGGTTGTATAATCCGTTTATGGTCCAATTGTACCCTAGTGTTATCAATAGGATCGTAGGTTTCTTTTGGAATATAAGGACTACTTTCTTCACCTTGCAATCTATCAAGATTACCATCGTTGTATGAAGCCACAAAATCAAACATGGCTAAAAATTGTGTCACATTAGTAGGTGTCTGTACTACCGCCTGTTTGCTATTCATATTCATCTCATTCCCCTCTAAAACTACAGCAAACATATCAAAAGGAATCGGGTTTTCAGTGTTATTATTTATCAAGACAAACCCATAGACATAATCACCCTGTTTCAATTCCATGGATAATGGATCAATAATATTAGGTTTAACACCAATTTTGCCAACTTTTTCAGTGAAAAAGAGCTGTAATTTAAGAAGCTTGGATACATTTTTATTTGTTGAAGATAATCGCTTCAATTTATGGACATTACCTAAGATTGTTTCATTATTAACCTCAACATTTGGATTTGTAGCATCCTCTGATGGCGGCTGATCAAAGTAATTGGTTTCTGATATTGATGATGCCGTTGAATCCACAGACTGCAGTGGCGTCAATTCATAATCTGGAAGCATTTGTTCATGTTCTGTTGTTGGCGTCAAATTCATCGAAACAGTATTTCTATACATCTGGTATGAAGGTAGAATGTTCAACAACTCCAGGTCATCTTGCACTATGCCATCATCCTCTGCCTGTCTGCGTATGATTGATGGCAACCTTAACTTGTATTTATTTCTATCGTTGTCCATCACTCTATCACCATAGCTTTGTGGTGGTAATTCTATTTTTTATATGTGTTGTAAAATCAGCACTAAATTTCATGCACCTTTTTATAACACAAAACAAAAATTTAATCCGATTTACAGCCAACGGGGTTTGGTTTTAAGTGTAGGTACTTTGGAGTATGTACGAGATATTGCATGGAAGTTAATTACAATCGAAATTACAACATTTGATAAATTTTATTAAATAAAAACTGGGCTATAGTCTATATAGACTAAACCGGATAAACTGAAACCTAAGCGCGATGCCAATTTTAGTAAAACGGCTGACACCCCTATATTCAATAAGTTATAATAAATTGAATTAAGGTATACTTTTGAATACATATATATTTAGATACATATAATGCCCGCCTCGTATAGATAAAATATGTTATAAGACCGGGTCTCCGGGGGAGGTATATATTTCTTTATAACCCGAACGGCGGGAATATAGAAAATATAATATAGCCCCGCCTTTATACTTCTTGCCATATTACATTCCATTAATGACTCATCCTAGTTCTGACATATTGTAAGTGATAATACACATTAATTGACGTTGCCAAAAGTAGAAGAACTGTAGTAATGGTATTAGTAGAGTATTTCGGAATCGCACTTACTTCTTTATAGAGCTAAAGCTCTATATCTTATATTGTTAGATAGCTAACTATTCATTATTCATTTTCTATAATAACAGGTACATGCACAAACAACGAGTCACCATTGGTTAGCTTCAAGATTACTCGAGTGTAGTACAATCTGGTTAAAATACATGTTTGGAATGAAGGAACCAACGTTACCTGTTCATTCTGCCTTTCTGACCCTTTCACCTGGCAGTCTCTCAAGTCTAGTTGCAAGTCGAATTTCTTGGTGTGTAGGGTTTTCTTTTCTTGGATAGTTTCTTGTTTCCACGGCATTGAATTGAGTTTGTTATAAATCCCATGTCCAGTTTCTGATTTAGACACTATTTGAATATTATTATCATTTATAACAAGATGTTTATATTTGGAAGTGATTGTCGCCAAGGACTTGATATCTCGAAACAATTGTGTTTCCAATCGGATCAAATCATTTCCTATTTTCTTGATTAAATGTGTGACATCTTTCAAGTAATCTTTAAATTGGTTAATAACAATGGTGTCAAACGTAGCGGCATCTTTCTTCTTGGTATCAATTTCTTCATCGGAAAAACACATATCATGCGATATGTTTAAGGGTATAAAGTGTTTCTGGGTACGTAGCGTCAATACTATCAATTCTGCATGAATGGATTTCACTTCGGGCAAGGATTTCGAGTCACCTTCTATGTAGTACGACAACTCCATGGGGACTTCAATAATCGATTTGTAAGATTCTTTATTTTGGTATTTCAATGGGGGAATATAGTCAATCTTGTATTGTTTTTTAGGCGTCGACAAAGATATGACCCCCAAGACTTTCGAAATCCCAGTTAATGTTTTCTTCCTGAAGGCTCCTAAGTAGCGATACGAATTTTCTGTTTCACTTTTGGAGTTGTTTCTCAAACTGTTTTTCATAGCACGATCAGCAATATCATATAACTGTTGTGTTTTGACTCTCCTTGAATTCCTCGAGCTTGTGGGGGTTAATGAAATAAAGTCCAGTCTTTTCTCACTGGGAAGTTGGACCAATTCTTGACCTAGGGTGATTTTTTCTCGTACCGAATCAACGAATGCCTTATAAAACAATTCTGATTCTCGATCCATTATTGCACGATTATAACTGATCAAAGGACTGATTTTAGGAACTACTCGGATAGATCTACTATCTTCGTTGGCGACCACATATTGATCCTTTGGGGTATTATATTTATAATCAGAAGCCTTTCCAATGACTCTGGCACTGATACTGTAACTGATTGACGTATCTACTAGAGCAAGATCTTTGATTTGAAAGTCCTTACTAGCTAGTAACTGCGAAGGGGGTATACTGAATCGCGGAGCTCCCAAAGTAGGGGGAACTTCGGTATGACTCGAAATATCATGAAACTCACAAGCATCATCGAGCAATTTTTCGGGAATTCTAAAGGTGAAAAACCTTTTGTAGGTGATACCGGGCATGAATAATCGTTGTAGATCCATCGCCAATAACGTATTATCAATAGGATCAGTTTCACCTTCACACCAATCATAAGGATCACCATTATCAGTGACCAAACGATCTATATTTGAGAACGACCAAGACGCAAACAAATCCAACATGTTTAAGAATTTCAAGGTGATTCTTCTGCGTTCGGTATCTACGTAGCCATTTTTATTTTCCAACGTAACAATGACCCCTTCAAACACGACATAGACCATTTCAAAAGGTATAGGGACATCTGAAGTATTTAAGAAATTGACATAACCATGGATGAAATCACCTTGTTTGAATTCCTGCAACGTAGGGTCAATAATCTCAGGTTTTATACCCTTTTGACAAACTTCTTTAGTGACAAAAGTTTGAATTTCTAACTGATGTGATATCGGATTATCAGTTTTAGCAAGATTGGGGATATTATGGACATTGGCTAAGATAGTATCTTCCCATATTTTTATATTTTCTTCATTAAATTCATTATCAGCTTCGGCAAAATATTCGTCAAATCGATCTTCCATAGGTGAAACCATGGCTGATAGACATAATGGTGTAGTAGCACCCGAATTCACTGGAGTCATCTCATACATGGGTGGTTCAACTCGATAATCTTCATTCGATGGCCTCAAGGTTTTTGAAATTGTAGCTCTAAACATTTCGTAAGAGGGTAAAATGTTGTTAACAATCTCTTCATCATTCTTGAATGGTGGTGGATCGGATATAGACAATCTCCCTAGTTGTTTGCTAGTACCCTCCATCCGTTCCTATTGATTAACTATAAATATTACCTTTTGGGAAATATGGCATCGCATTACATACAGGGGAGAATTTCCAAAGTCCATGTCAAGAACCACCTCTAATTTCAAAGATTGCTAAGCAACCAAAGGATATTGATTAGTTAGTATGGAAGAATGGAACAGTTAGTTCTATATCAATTATCAACCCAGTATAATTACTACACGAAAAGTTTCTGCGACCAAGTAACTCGTATAAGTTAAATAATCGGTGTGACTAGTAGAGATGGTGAGAATAGTAATATTAACCATAATGGTTACTTTTTCTCTAATGTTTCGCTGGTACTGTTTGTGGTATCTGTATTTATTGGATTAGTACATTTAGTTGTTTATAGTAACTCTGTAGTTGTGGTTGTGTGGCTTTCGGGCAAATCATTCATTCGGCCGAAAGTCACACTACCGGAAATAACGAAATCTGAAATTGATATCTAAGCAAGTAACAGCGATAAGCTCTTTTTATTAGATTGACAATTAAACTGTATAAGGGTGTTTCTAGATATACGTATTTTCCAATGAAAGAGATTACAACCAAACCTAGGAGCAATCTGCGCTTTTTGAAAACAGTTATATCTGTTCTAGCTGTGGTTGGATTATTTTATTACTATGGCTATGGACTAAGAAGCTTACAAATACCGCCCATTGACAACATAGGTCGTCTGGATCCATACAAGATCTTGAACGATCCACTTAGAGATAGAATAGGTAAGCCTACGCTAGATCCAGATGAGAAACATTTACATAGGGGCAAATCGGCCATGATTGCCTCCGATGTTCCGTTATGCTCGACTATGGGTAAACAGATATTATTACAAGGAGGAAATGCAGCAGATGCTGCTGTAACGGTCGCTTTGTGTATTGGCTCGATAAACTCGCATTCTTCGGGGATTGGTGGTGGTGGATTTATCTTATCGAAGAATAATAAAGATATTATTTCCATTGATGCAAGGGAAATGGCTCCTGCAACTGCCTATAAGGATATGTACGACAACTTCCCGCTTTTATCTAAGATAGGTGGATTGGCTGTGGCAGTTCCAGGTGAGTTGGCAGGATTATATCAGTTGTATTCGAGACATGGTTCAGGGAAACTTGGTTGGAAACAGTTATTCGACCCTGTGATTAAATTGAATTACGAAGGTTGGAATTGTTCGATGGTCTTTGATATCATTCTTAAAATGGAAAATGACTTGGTCTTGTCTAAAGTTCCCATAATAAAGGAACAATGGGATTTCATTTATAATAATGATACAAATTTACGCGAACGCCAATTAAAACGTGAAGGAGATTGGATCACAAGACCAAATTATGCTAAAACTTTGGAACTCATTGCCAATAGTGGTTCATCCGATATTTTCTATGACCCCGAGGGTCCTATAGTTGATTCATTGGTGAAAACTGCCAACAGTTTGGGAGGCAAGTTACACCCCGACGATTTCAAGCATTATAAGCCCATTGTCGAGGTTCCAATTCAAGCGAATATCACCTTACCCTCAGGTAGGAAATTGAATGTTTTCACTGCCAATGGTGTCTCCTCAGGGTTGGCTTTAATATCAGGTTGGAACTTTTTTAATCGCATATATAAACTCGGTGACAGCGATTTATTAATCACGCATAAGGTTATTGAAGCGTTCAAATGGTTGGCGAGTATAAGAACAAGACTAGGTGATATCCCCGAACGCAAACCCAAATTGGTCGACAAATATAGTGCCACCAAATGGATTGATGAAACCCTTGACAATGATGGGTATTCGGATAAGCAAACCTTCCCCTGGAAGCATTATGATCCCAAATTCGATATAATAGAAAACCAAGGTACGTCGCACTTTTCTATTATAGACAAGGACGGCAATTCGATTGGAATGACTACAACCGTTAACCTTTTATTCGGATCCATGGTTTACGACAATTCCACGGGGATTATTTTGAATAATGAAATGGATGATTTTTCAACCCCCAAAATCAGTAATGCGTTCAATTTGACACCCTCGATTTATAATTTCATTGAACCATTTAAACGACCATTATCGTCAACATCACCTACATTGGTAATCGACGAGTTAACCGGCGAACCTGATTTGATGATTGGAGCTGCTGGTGGTTCGAGAATCCCCACTGCAGTATTGCATGCAATCATCAGGGTGTATTATCAAGACTTTCCCATTTTACAAGCATTGGCATACCCTAGACTCCATCATCAATTGATCCCGCAAAATGTGATGGTCGAATTTCTCGATATATTTGATGCTGAACATTCAAAAGATCTTCGTCAAGAGCTCGAGGATTTGGGCCATACCTTTGAAGAATCGGGTACGTTGACTTCAATGAATGCCATCAAACGTCAAGGAGAATTCTTAGAAGGGGTGAGTGATTTCTGGAGAAAACACGGTGAAGCTGATGGGTATTAGACAAATAGATGATATACGTATATAGATAAGTATTCTTGTTTTAAAATTATACATAAGACATACAGAGTTCCTAGTAGTTATTCTCTACTACTGAATCCAACACGATGATTTCAAACGCCGATAATATACATCTATCAATATATGTTAATCATTATCACATTAATATCATTGTTTAAATTAAGTACAATTAGTATGATAGATACGAATACCCCACATTTCGCCATGGGGGGAACAGTAAAGATTATCTCATAATACCCGCCGGGTTTCTGAAAAAGCCAAATGAGTATATAATTTCCTTAAGGGCCGCCTACCCGAAAGGGTAGGCGGGGTATACAAATAAACTTTTTAGACTAAAGTAACGCCCCTTTAGGGCCGACCGCTCAACGAGCGGGCATTATATTATTACTATAAACATAATATATTTTATATTCCCGGAGGGCTTATATAATCCATATAATCTATATTTTACGGACCGGATTATATTCTCTATTCATTTAAATAAGTACGTATTATACTACTTAGTGATATACAATATACACATTTAATATTTATTCGATTTCCTGTTCTATCTGAGGCCTCCCATAACATTATACTTCCGGATAATTACGAAACCATTGTGTATTAGTCCAGGTTCCCCATATTATATTTTGATCTTTAACGTTTGAATACGCCGTAAAACGCCTTTCGACCCCCTTCGACCCCGCTATTCACAAAAAAAATTAAAACCAAAAGTTATGATTAGAGCACAAACCGATTGACTCCAACACTACTAGGGTATGTATATATACCAATGTTGGTTAGTGCTATCGTTGACCATTACACTTTTACAGTCTCAGTGGAACAAGATCAAAAATGTGGTTGCAAAATATGCCGCGAATACTTTCCACTTTTTCTCCGGTGTTGCGCTCGCCGTTTGCTATGTTTGCTCCGTTAAATACCGTATTACTATTTATGATTGGTTATGATGACTCAGTAGTTGTCTTTTTGGGGTACCCAACATTCCAAAGCCCGTAAGATGTTCTTGGGGAGTACGGAAGAATGTAATTGTATTTAAGTACATGCGATAAGCTGTTTTTACCCAATTAACAATTAAACAGAAACGAGTTGCAAAAGATACAATGAAAGAAACTATATCTAAACACTTGATCAGAACATTTGTAACATTGTTAGGTGTGACTGGTTTATTTTATTTCTATGGTTATGGAATAAATACATCACCTCCTGTTCACAATATAAAGCGTCTGGATCCATACAAGAGGTTGTACGATCCACTTAGTGATCAAATAGGTGTACCTTCCCTAGACCCAGATGAGAAACATTTACATAAGGGTAAGTCGGCCATGGTTGCTTCTGACGTGCCATTATGTTCAACTATGGGTAAGCAAATCTTATTACAAGGAGGAAATGCTGCCGATGCTGCTGTGACGGTTGCTTTGTGTATTGGGTCCATCAATTCCCATTCTTCGGGTATTGGTGGAGGTGGGTTTATAGTATCGAAGAATCAAACCGATGTTATTTCGATCGATGCTCGTGAAATGGCTCCTGCAAGTGCCTTCAAGGAGATGTACGTTCAATCACCGCTGTTATCCCAATTGGGCGGATTGGCAGTGGGTATCCCTGGTGAGTTGGCAGGATTATATCAGTTATATACCAGGCATGGTTCGGGATGCCTTACTTGGAAACAATTGTTTGACCCAGTGATCAATTTGAATTATTGTGGCTGGAATTGCTCGTATGTCTTTGATACCATTCTTAAACAGGAAGACGAAGAGGTCTGGTCGAAATATCCTCTGATTAAAGGGCAATGGGATTTCATTTTCACTAATGATACAAAGTTACAATTGAAACAAGAGGGAGAGAAGATCAGGAGACCAAACTATGCTAAAACCTTGGAACTCATTGCCAATAATGGTTCCTCCGACATTTTCTACGACCCTGAAGGCCCTTTAGTTGGTGCGATGGTAAAAGCTGCTAATAATTTTGGAGGCCAGTTACAACCAGACGATTTCAAGAATTACCATCCCATTGTCGAAGTCCCCATTGCGGCAAATATTACATTACCTAATAACCGGAAATTAAATGTGTTCTCGGCAAATGGTGTTTCGTCAGGGTTAGCGTTAATCTCGGGCTGGAACGTCTTCAACAAGATATTTAAACCTACTGATGATGATTTATTAATCACCCATAAGATTATTGAATCGTTCAAATGGTTGGCTAGTACAAGGTCGAGACTAGGTGATGTCCCCGAAAACAAAACAGCATTGATTGACAAGTATAGTGCCACCAATTGGATCGATGAAACTCTTGCCGAAGGTGGTTATTCGGATAACCAGACATTCCCTTGGGAACATTATGATCCCCAATTTGAGATTGTTGAGAACAAAGGGACATCACATTTCTCGATTGTTGATAAAGATGGTAATTCGGTTGCTATGACCACGACCATCAATCTTTTATTCGGGCTGATGGTCTACGATAATTCCACTGGGATTATCTTGAATAATGAAATGGATGATTTTTCGACTCCCAATACCGTTAATGCGTTCGGTTTAGCCCCCTCGATATATAATTTTATTTCCCCTGGGAAAAGACCATTATCCTCAACGGCCCCCACAATGGTGATTGATGAGTTAACAGGCTTACCTGATTTTGTGATTGGCGCTGCTGGTGGCTCCAGAATCCCAACTGCAATTTTGCATGCAATCATCCGAGTCTACTATCAGGAGTTACCCATTTTGAAAACAATTGCATACCCCAGACTCCATCATCAATTGATCCCGGAATATGTGATGGTTGAATTTCTCGACATATTCGATGCTGAACATTCAAAAGATCTTCGCCAACGACTTGAGGAATTAGGTCATACTTTTGAAGAATCGGGTACCTTGACTGCAATGAACGGGATCAAGCGTCAAGGGGAATGCTTAGAAGGAGTAAGTGATTATTGGAGAAAACACGGTGAAGCTGATGGATATTAAACACTAGATATAAATATTAGATGATATAAACATATATTTTTATAAATATACATTAGATAGAGAACGTGTAGTAGTTACATTCAACCCTTAACACGATGTTTCTCCAAACTTCATTGAAGATATTTTTATTTTTATGATCTGATTTCTGTTGGGACTTTTGAAGTGGGGAGTGAAAAATGCTGCCACAATATAAAACCAAGTGGAAATCACTACCTTGGTTTCAAATTGAAGATTATTAAAACAGGATGGGTTGAGCTATGCAATATACAACATTGTTAATTACTTTACTTTGGTGATTAGAACAGATACTTTACAAAAAAAGAGAGTAGCATGTGTACATCATATCTACCACTTTGGTAAAATGTGATTACTTTGGTGGAAAGAATGGATAGAATGGATAGAATGGATAGAATGTGTGGAAAAATCGGAAAACCATCAATAATGGCTAATATCAGGGAGGGTGGATATCATCAACCATAGACTTAGGAGAAATGCCCATGGTTTGGCAAGTTAAACGCATATAATTACGAAAAGGTTAAAGGTAAAAACTAATTATACCTGGATGCTATATTTATTTTTTATCTTGACGAACTATAGCCCAGGTGGTCCTTGGATACTTGTCACAATATCCGGGGAAATCAAATTTATAGTGGTGCTTGATTATATGCATGAACCATAGCAAAGGTGTGTACATGATTATTATTACTATTCTTATTATTATCATTGGATTGATGGTAATAATATCGCGGTTATGAGAATAACCTGCCGGTAAACTCAAATAATCTCATCCTGAAACATGAAACAATTCATGAAATTTTGAGATCCTTCCGGTGACGGCAAAATTGCCCCGGAAAATTTCGTTCTGAAAGCGTATATTCGCAGCAATAATATCAGCACCATTACAATTGAGATTTACCGGGGTATATGTAAATAAGGAATGATATTTTTTTTTGTTACGCTGATCCTAAGATCATCCCAGGAAAGGATTGATAGATACCTACCAGAAGTGCAAGATAGGTCTATGTGGTTTGCAAGCGCCACTGTGGACGGTCATATGGATAGATAATGTAAATAATTATCCCATTAACCAATCATTCGTTGCCCAAGCGCTAAATAATATTTTCGGAGTTTGATGCGGGTTGGAAGGAACGAAAAAAAAAATATCAAATTCTAATCATTAATCTTGTGTGATGACTGCCCCACAACCCCGGATTGGCCAATTTTGTTAGTGTACTTCGCCAAATAATTTCGGAGTTATTTTGCACACTTGATTGGGTGATTAGCGTTAATATAAAATTTCTAATTTATCCACTAATTAAATTAAATTTTACTTTTGCTTTATTTTGTTTTGTTAATTATTAATTTATAGATTGGATTAATAGTGATAGAAACTGGAAACTAAAGTTAATTTACCATGGTGTCTACATTTCAATTTCAAGATGATTTACAAAAATTACCCATTCCTGATCTTAACGAAACTTGTGCCACATATATAAAGTTATTGAAACCTTTGCAAACTGAGAAGGAACATGCCAATACTGTTGAAGCGGTGGGCAAATTTTTAAAAACTACCGGTCCTTACTTAGATCAAGAGTTACGAAACTACACCAAGTCTAGAAACTCCTATATTGAACAATTTTGGTACGATTCTTATTTAAGTTATGATTCTCCCGTGGTGTTGAATTTGAATCCCTTTTTCCTTTTGGAAGATGATCCATTTAATAATGCTTCGTCTTCAAACCCCCAAATCAAACGGGCTACTTCGTTAACTGTTAGTTCGTTAAAATTCATTCAAGCATTGAAAAATGAAACATTACAGCCCGATATGTTGAAAAATGGTAAATCCTTATGTATGTACCAATACTCAAAATTATTCGGTGCTGCCAGAATCCCCACCACCGATGGCTGTGTCATGCAATCAGACCCAACTTCAAACCATTTGGTGGTTATGTCTAAATCGCAATTTTACTGGTTTGATGTCTTGGATTCAAAGAATAATATCATTTTATCCGAATCAGAATTGATGGTTAATTTCACCAGTATTATTCGTGATTCGTTGAAAACTTCACGTAGTGATGTTGCCAAGTCCTCATTTGGGGTTTTGACTACGGAAAATAGAAGAATCTGGGCTAATACTCGATCGCAAATTCATAATAACCCCACCAACAATGCCATTTTGGATATTGTCGATAAAGCATTATTTATTCTTTGCTTGGATGACATTGAAATTACCGACTTATCCGAATTATCCAAAAATATGCTTTGTGGTATTTCAACTTTGGAAAAAGGTATTCAAGTTGGTACCTGTACCAATAGATGGTATGATAAATTACAAATTATCATTACCAAAAATGGTAAAGCCGGTGTTAACTTTGAACATACTGGTGTTGATGGCCATACTGTTTTGAGATTTGTCTCGGACATTTATACCGATTCGATTTTAAGTTTCGCCAATACTATTAATAACAACGCTCCTTCGTTATGGAAAAATGTTACTACCAATGATGATTTCTCCCAAGAAAATTTGGTTACTATTCCAAGAAAATTGGAATGGGATTTAACTGCAGATTTATCATTAAGTTTAAGATTTGGTGAAACGAGGTTATCGGATTTAATCAATCAAAATGAATTTAAACATTTAGAATACAAAACTTATGGATCTTCCCAAATTAAAAAAATGAAATTTTCACCAGATGCTTTTGTTCAAATGGCTTTCCAAGCTACTTATTATGCTTTATACGGGAAAGTCGAATGTACTTATGAACCAGCTATGACTAAACTGTTTTTCCATGGTAGAACCGAGGCTATTAGAACCGTTAGTGAAGAATCAAATTTATTTGTCAGAAAATTCTTTGATTCGAAAGTTGCAACTGCTGACAAATTTAAACTCTTGACTGATGCCTGTGGGTCCCACTCAGCTCAAACTCGTCAAAGTTCCCAAGGTAAAGGTGTCGATAGACATTTATTTGCATTGTTTTCGATTTGGAGAAGATACGTTGATGAGTCAATCGAAAATGAAGTACATCATGATGAAACTTCGTCAGACGGTACTGTTATCGATTCGAGTCTTTCACCAGATGATATTCAAGATCTTCCAGCAATTTTTGCCGATCCAGGTTGGGACAGATTGAACACCACTATTATTTCGACATCTAATTGTGGTAACCCAGCTTTGAGGTTGTTTGGGTTTGGACCTGTTTCCGCTAACGGTTTTGGTATTGGTTATATCATTAAAGATGATTCCATTTCGATTTGTGCTTCATCTAAGCATAGACAAACTGAAAGATTCCTTGTGACTCTTGAATCTTATTTGACTGAAATTTTAGCGATGTGGAGACACGAACAAGAGATTGCCAAACTTTCCGTGAAATTAACTGAAACTATTGCCCATCCAACTCCTAAAGCTAACAATATGTCTAGTTTATTGGGTGGATATGGATACTTTGATATGGGAGATGCTGATTTGAAGAGTAGGGGTCCTTCGCCAGAACCACCATTCCTCCACAGAATCAACTCTGGTTTCTCAGTTAGAGAAATTGGAAAGAAGTTAAGATTGGCAGAGTATTGATGCTATCAATTTTCATTGAATGTTTTCAATTCTAAGTATTATTTGTTTGGGTATTAAGTTATTATTGATTAATTGATACTTTGGACCAACGATTTTATGACATTATTATGGTTTCTCATTTGCCATAATTTATTATTTATTACTATTTATTATTATTTATTATTTATTTATTTATTATTATTTATTATTTATTTATTACTATTATTTATTATTTATTTATTATACATTATTTATTTATTCCAGTTCGTACAATGTTTGAGAGACCGTTACATTAATGAGACTAAAATCTCTTAAAAAATATCATATTGTACAATTTTACTATGTGCATATTCTAAGTGTCTTTGATGTACTCAATGTTAAATCCCAAATCCTTCATTCAACGCATTTCTAATATTGGCCTTGTTCTTGGTTGAATTCTTGTTGAATTTACCTGCTCTTGGTACCATTGAAAGACCTCCACTGGCTTTGGCTCCTGGGGGTCCAACACTTGGAGTAGCACCGTGTTGAACGGGTGGAGGATACGCTTGTGGCTGTGGTGGTCCATATCCTTGAGGTGGGTAATGTGGAAAATTAGGAGGTGGGTAATAACCATTTTGGCCGTTAGGGGGAGGTGGGTAGTAACCATTTGGTGGTGGATAATAGCCTTGTGGTGGCATTTGTGGCCAACCTGGAGCCAGACTAGTGATTTGTGGTGATTGAGCTGGTGCGTTACCATATGGCATTTGTGGCGCTTGAGCTGGTGGAGTACCGTATGGTGCTTGTGGTGGTTGAGCTGATGGGGTACCATATGGCATTTGCGGTGGGTAACCGGTTGGATAAGTTGGAGCACCATATGGTTGGGGGTACGGTGGGTAGCCCATTGGTGGCTGTTGTTGTACTTTGGAATGTGGAGGTTTAGAATGCGGTGGACGTGTTGGTTTTTGCTTTTGTGGTTGGATGAAATTCTCTTGTTTCATTGTAGGCATATTGGTGCTGTTTTGTGATGGTACAGAAGTTCTTGTAGGTGTAGATGCCCTGGATTTTTGTTGAAGAGATGATCTATTGGTGTTGACACTTTCTTTCAGATATCTTTGATCCGTACTCTCCTCTCCCGGTAATGATGGCAACACATTCTTATTCTCTTGTATATGCTTTCTTCTTGCCAGGGAATTACTAGCTTTCACAAGCTTTTGTTGATCTGTAAAAGAGTCAGATTGGTGACGTTGCTCATTTTGAGCTATTGGCATGAGTGGTTGTGACGATTGTGTTGCTGGTTTATTTTGCTGTTGGTGTTGGCGTCGCTGATGTTGATGATTTTGCTGATATTCTTGTTGTTGATATTCCTGTTGTTGATATTCCTGTTGTTGATATTCCTGTTGTTGATATTCGTGATGTTGTTGATGTTGTTGATGTTGATGTTGTTGATGTTGTTGATGTTGCTGATGTTGCTGATGTTGCTGATGTTGTTGTTGATATTCCTGTTTTCGTTGATATTCCTGTTGTTGCTGATGATGTTGATGTTGCTGTTGCTGTTGCGGTATTGAGTGAGATCGGGGGTAATCTTGTGCTTGCCTGGGTTGAGACAGTGGTTGTAATGGACTTGATTGGTTTGGTTGAGTATTTAATTGTGGAATAGCTGTGGAATGAGTTTCTTGATTAGCGCTTGCTTGTAAGTTGCTTTGATAATGAAAACCTTTGCTATCAATCGGCAGAGGGATACTATCCATCGTTTCTTGTATTTGATCCATTGTCTGCTGGATGGTATGCTCCACAGTTGTCCCTGCATCATGATTCGGTACTCCGACAAGATTTTGTCGACTAGGAGACTTAGACTGGCGTTTATTTGGAGAATTGCTTCGAGAAACACGAGCTCGTACTGGGCTTTTGTCATCTTTGCTATGGTAATTGGCTCTCTCTGGTGATAACTCTTCAATATTTGGTGCTGGGAATTCCTCATTTGTAATTTTACTGGGTGACTGCAGTCTTCTTTCCAACTTCGTAGGAGTGGCAGGTGCTGAAATAGGGAACGCTCCTGTTCCAGCACCTGGTGGGGGCATCATTGGCATAAATGGCATGAGATTTTTGGGATCCATAGGTGGCATCGGTAAATAACCAAACGGAGGAAAACCTGGGATTGGTGGCATCATCGGTACGTGTTGTTGCTGTTGTTTTCCGCCAGGCTGGTCATTGATTTTTTCATTACGTCTGTCAATATCACCATTTTGTCTATTTGAGTCGTTTTCAAGGGGATGGTTGTTATTTATCTCTCTATCTCTTTCCATCGGTTTGTCTTCGTCTGGTACTTTGTATTTCTCAAAAGGTTCAAAGTCTTCCTTTTCTGCTTCTGGTTCTGAAAACCTCGCTTCATATACTTCATAAGGTTCCTTGTACGCATTTCTATCATCTTGACTATATGAGTCCTTGGCTGGAGAAGTGGATCTACTCATTTCGTATCTTGTGGGCGATTGAAACTGATTGCGTGTAGCTGAATCGGGGTTTGTCGATCGCAAGCTATTGTTTGGAGGTGGCAATTCGCCATTGGAAGAGCGAAGAGGAGGTGGTCTCCTTTTATTTAAAGACCTTGAAGTGACAGTTGGTTTTGATAATTTTGATTTTGCTAACGACTCACTAATATTATCAACATCTAAGTCATTCAATCCTTTAAGGTAATTTCTATAATCAGGAGAATCATTATCATCCGACATAAATTTTGAATGTCTCGGTACATCCAATTTGAAATCATCATCAAATGAAATATCGGGTAGCAAGCCCTTTTGTTGTTTATTCTCTTTGTCTGGAAGTGGTGGAAGGGGCGTTTTGTTACTCTCGGTAGCACTTGTTCCTGCCATATATTTCTCGTAACTTAATTCTGAGCCAGTATTTGATTTTCGGTGGGTTGGTGGTTCTTTGAAGATTTCCAAGTATTCTGAAGTTGACATTGTTTCTTCTGTTATGATCAACCATTTTTGAAATCCTTTCAAACCCGCTTCTACGACAATCGACCTGCCGAACAATTTCTTCATTCTTGAGGTTTGGTCAGAACCTAGGGTAGATAGCCATGTCCAAATATAATAATCCTGCAATGTTACATCGGTAATGTTAATTTGAGAATATAACGGAATATCGGCTTCAGTTGTAGGTTGATTACGAGACCAACCTGGTTGTAAGTCGTAACTTGATGTGATTGGTTTTGCTGTCAATCTGGATAAAACACGTTTCGATTCATCAGTTAAGGTGTTAACGATATCTGCCGTAGAATCTTTTTGAAATAAGTTTTTCAAAATGGTGTAGTTTTCCATTGATCGGAATTGATTTTTGCGATCAAACGATAATGTATGTCTGGCTTTGCTTAGTAGTTCGTATGGATTGGAGGATACTTTTGTCGATCGTATATGTACACAAGGTATAGTAATCATAGATTTGATTGAATCTTCTAATTGTGGAGGGTAGGAATTGGTGATAATTAACGATTGCAAAGTTTTGGGTAATTTCAAAGCATCAGCATCATTTTCGGGCAATGATGCTCTTAGGAACGATAATAGTAAATGAAACAATGCATCGGAGGTCGACTTCCAAACCTGTAAACCTTCCATAAAATTATTTTCCTTGGTAGCATCATAGAAGACTGAAGAAGACGATTTATTAGAATTAAACGCCCAAATACTACTCATCTTAGCTATTTTCCTACCACTAAGATAATTGTATTGAGAATTGGATGCCACTGACATTAGTAAGTCCATAAAATCGTAAAAAATACTGGCATGAGCTGGCGAAAGACATTTGGGCATTATAGTGAAAAAAGCATCTTTAGGGTAATTTGCTTCTTTTTCACGACGCTTATATTCCAAGTAAACATCCCAGCCAACCACTTCGTTATTGGGTAGTCTTGACCAGAGATATTTCAAACCACAAATCAAGGTGAAATCATCAGTTGATTTGATAATATGAAATAATACCTTTTCATCGTAACTCACAAGTTCACCATTGGGGAACAATCTCGACAATAACTTTTCGAGACTCTCATCACTAACTTTGGATCTAAATGGTAAGAATATATGGGGAATCTTGGTTCCTTTTAATTTCAACTGGCCCGTGATTAAATGGATCAAAAGCTTTAATTTCTTTCTCGTAAACTGGTTTGCTGGTATTATATTGATATCAAGGTAATTGCTGGAATACTCCGGCAAATTAGGTAGTTCCATGTTATATTTTGTACTGTATCACCTGTGAAAATTCGTTATATTTGATCTCATCGACTTGGTAGGTAGATACGTTGGCTCTGTATCTATTATGTATAATTTAAGTGTCTTTACAATCCTTGATCTTCCTGGTATACGGAATAACCTGTTTGTTATTGTTTTCAATGCCTTCTTACTAAAAAAAAAACTAAATCCGCCTACACGCTTTGAAGATGGATTAATTTACGAGACTGGTTTCTTTAATACTACGGAATACGTGGAATGGTGTTAGCTATAGTTGTCAACACATCCTGTTTACACTAGATCCTTCTAGACCTTTTAATACACGCTCTTCTACTTTCATCACTAACATAAACTACAACGTTACTGAAAACCCGCGCCTACTTTACTGTAGACCAAGATGAGCAAAAAGTTAGATGATCAAACTTTGCTAATTCCGCAGAGAGATTGAGTAGCACGCCAAGTCAGTGTATTGGTCTACTGTAAGAAAACTGATGTACCATCTTTCCAATCAAAGAATTATCAATTTTACTTCGGTATTTATGGTACCTGCGTCCAGATCACATTTCCAAATGAAACAAAGTCTGTAGATGGAGTGCAAGATTAGATTAACAAGAAATTGGTATGATATAAGTTTGTACTGATAGTATTTCAAATAGGGTTGATTAATATATAAAACATAATGTACATAAGTCGATAATAATACAATCTAATATCAGCCTTGTTGTTGGGTGATAGTTGGGACCATGCCAATCATATCACCATTGACTCCAATCAAAGGTTCGCCATGATCTGACTGTTCGGTGGAAGCAAGTTGTCTCATTCCATAGTCAGGATTCATGACTTGATTCGCCTTGGCTTCTGACGCAGGTAAATCAGTTAATGAGTGATGGGAACTGACAGTCAGCATTGGTTTAGATTGAATTTGTTGATTCATTTGTTGTTGCATGGGGTCCATCATTTGATTAGGTAAGGGCAATACAGGGGCCATACTTTGCGTAGGCGCAGCCGGTGGTTGTTGTGGACGGTACCCATTATCCATGGTGTTGTTTAATGTAGTTGGGATGGTACTGGGGATACTAGTGACACTTTGTTGGGTACCGGATGTTATTTGGGTGACATAATTGGCACGTAAAATAACATTATTCAACTGGTCGTAACCACCTACCGATTGAACAAACGATTGACAATCTTTATGGCCAATTATAATCCCCTTGAGTGAGATCACTTGGTCGCGCAATTGATTAATTTGGGCACTCAATTCTCTATACCCGTTTGAATAGAAATTCAATTCCTCTTCCATCTTATTGATCAATTGTTTCTTACGCTGACGACACTTGGAGGCAGCCACTCGGTTTCTTTCCAAGAAATTCTTGCGTTTATCATCTTCGTTTTTGGCTTTACGAGGTGGTTTGGCCTCTGCTTTGTCTTCTTTGGTAGTGGTGCTTTCAATAGCCTTCTTGGCGTCGCGTTTGGAAGCCCTGGATCTTCTAGTTGGTGTATCAACCTTTTGTTTCTTATTCTCCTCGAGATCTTCGAGATCTTCATCGTCATTCTCTCGTTTTAATGATGCCGGGCGAGACTCATCGGAGTTTTCTATAATTGGCTCGAACGCAGGCGCCGAAGGTGCCTGTGAAGGTGGTTCTTGCAGCTGCTGCTGTTGTTGTTGTTGTTGTTGCTGCTGTTGCGCTTGCGCTTGTATTTGCTGTTGCTGAGCCTGTTGCGCCTGTATCTGCTGCTGCTGTTGTTGTAATTGCTTCTGTTGCTCTGGCTGCTGCGACAAATTCGACAACTGATGCAACTGTTGTCTATTCATATTAGCCGGATTAGCATTAGCAGTAGCAGTGCCATTACCATTACCAGTCAACCCAAGCAAACTACTTAACCCAGGAGTCATTGGTGCATTAATCAACATACTAGGAGTTGTCAATCCCGGAACATTATTAGCAAAGTTGAACCCATGTAAATTGCCGCCTGGCGTTAAGCCCGAACGTAAGTTGGACTCATTAGGAGTCAAGCCAGATTTTTTTGAGTTGTCATTATTATTAGTCGCATTTAACAAACTATTCCAGAGATTGGACCCTGGGGTGCCAGGGTTAGATAAGTGACCGGGAGACAAACCTAGAGGGGGCAATCTTCTTTCGTTGGGAGTGAATATCGGAGGAGTGACACCAGGTAATTTACCAGAATTCGCAGGTAAATTTGAGATATTAGCAATCCGTAAATTATGTTTGTTTGAATTTTTAGTATTCAAATCTTCCAGACTTTGAGTATCGTCTTCCTTGGTAGCAAAAGACCTTTCAAAAGGGTTTGGTTCTAGTTCAAATGAAGTTTTCAGCTAAAAAAAAGAAATTGTTAGTATGATGAGATTAAACTATAGTATGTGACGTAATGATGAATCATTTGGTAGATACCTATGACAAAATCATGACAAGATTAGAATACGTACATCTCCTGACATATTGAGTAGTAGTGTTATATGTGTATGGTATGGTCTATTTGGAGTAGATAATCAGAACTATAGTAACTGAAGTATCTAATAACAAATGTTGTTTTGTTTGGATAAAATTTGCTATCTAAATTTTCTTACGTCACTGAAATTTTGAAAAATTCGTCATCAGAAAATATCACGTGATTTTCTGTTGCTATTTGCTTTACCATTACTATTACTACCATTGAATAGATTACTACTATCTTTTCTTCTTAGGTGTGTATTAGATTTACTACTAACTATTCAGGAATTATATCTTGAATCAACTTGTTAAACAACTCTTTGTTTTCTTCGACATTTTCATCTTCAGTAATACTAGGATTCTTCTTGATCTCTTCATGGACCTCTTCATCAATCTTCTTATCCACTGGTAACGCCTTTGGTGGTTTCAGCTTATCAATCTTAATATTTGGTTCTTGCATCGTTGGCTCTTTAGACTCGGGTATACTTCTTCTCCACCCAGTCTTCAAAGTATCGGTTAATTCAAATATTGGCAATGGATGCGCCTCGGTATTGAAGACATATTTATCTAACGGAATCTTATTGTCGTCGTCAAATAATAAGTATAAATACTTTAAGGTTTCGGCCCACCAGAACGATTCGGTATTGTCTCTCTTCTTAGGTGGAATACTGGTAACATCATCCAATGAAGTGTAACTGACTTCACCTAGAGAATTGACAAGTTTGGTGTATTTCTGGAAACCTTGGAAGATTTCATAACCATAGTTTCTGTATTTGACATCTCCAGTTAATCTATAGAGAATGAATAACGATTCGACGGTTTCTGGACGTTGTAAATTATGTTTGTCGGCTTTCTTGATGTAGAAATCGGGGTTCGATGCGTCATTTTCATTGAAAATGACAATTTCCGGTGACAACCCAGTTTCAGTTTCATGATACATCTTATAACAAGTATAAGTCAATTCTTCGCCCAATTTGAAATCACCTTCTTTTTCCTCGTTCCAATCGGGTGATTTTCTCGCCTCTTCTAATGTCAACCCACCAGTAGCTCCCAAGGCCAATAATCCACCATAGAAACAAACTAAATGGTCCATCTTGGGACTCATCTCCCCTTTCACACCCTGTTCCAACTCACCGATAAAAGTTAATCCATTAGGGACTGATTTACCAACCATGTGTTTTTTAACACCCACCACAGACTCATGGTACATGTCCCAGTAAACTTTTTCTTGCTTGGCAGTTTGTAAATATTGTTTCAAGAGATATTCATAGTACGAATCGCCCCTCAGACCCATCCGGATCAAATTCCCCTGGTATTTCCCGGTATCTGGTTGCACATAGATCGGAACCAACCCATCTTCGGGTTTATTCGCTTCCAAAACCTCCATAACTTTTTCGGCCGCTTCCCAGTAAAGTGCTTCTCCAGTTAATAATGAAAGATATTTAAATTCCAATTGTAATGTAGCCACTTCTGCCGTTGAAGAAGCACCATTATCAACATGGTTCTTGATCCCTTCACCGGTTAACAAATTGACCGAACTGTATGGAATCCCAGTCTTACTTTTGAAACCTCCGAGCAAAGCTTTGGCCAAATCAGCTCCTTTGTCCAAGTATACATCATCACCCGATAACGCGTGTGCCGATAATAACCCTCCCAACATTCTAATAGTAGTTTCAAACATATTGACATTATAATCAAAAAGATAATCCAAATCCTCTTTAATCCATTTTCTAGCCCTGGCAACTTCATCTTCGGCCTCCATAATCATTAACGTGTCAATCGAATCAACAACCATCCACCCCAAAGGTTTGGGGCCCATGTTCTTCCCCTTTTGACTAATTGGCTGATAAACGTCCTTGCCAAAACCATACTTCTCGTAAGTATGCCATGATTCCAAGAACGCCGTTTTAACTTCCTGTTGTCTGCCAGACCAACTAGTTGGGCCATTATAACTATAATTCCTATTATTAAGCAAAAGATAGATAAAATATATCACACATCCCCCTACTAACCCTTTCAAAGCCATTCTCAATTTCCAATTCTTTCGAGGAATACCACTAGGCTTGTCCTTATAGTATAATGGTAATTCGTTCTTTGTTTTAGCTTTCCACCTTCTGTTATTAGCGTCACCTGTATCAAACTGACTCATAAGTAATGTGTAGCTTCTGGTATACTCTAGTCTGACCTATAACTCTCCAATGGTTGTTTATACTACCAACTTCTCCAGTTAGCGTGTCCTAAATAATTTTCAGAAAATGTCGCTCTCTAAAAATGCGACATATTTGACATTGTCGTATTTAAGATTTTTAAAGCCGTGAGCCGAGCACATGGAAAGACATAACCATCGGAAGTGAATGGTCTAGTAGCTAAGGTAGCAGATATTGATAGAAAACGGTTACTAAGAGATAGATCAGAATGATGCCTTTGCCAGAGACGGTACTGTCGTATAATACTGGGTCTCCAGAGGGTTCTACAGGTAATGATACTACTCCTAGTACACCCAATGCGGCTTTAAGGGAAGAGAATAAACCAAAAGTTACGAGGAGATCAGTTGCTTGTAAAAGTTGTCATGGCTTGAAAGTTAAATGTACTCC